>SNQJ01S0229917.1:2798-14316 GCA_010110895.2 Picea sitchensis
TTCTTAAGGGGGGATGTTAGGATATTTAGACACTTAGGAGTTAGTTAAGATCTACTTGGTCTATTGTGTCATTAGGTAAAAGTGTGTTTTCTAGTGTGTTTCTTTAGTATGCATTAGTATGCATTTGTAGTTAGGAAATCCAAAGGTCACGATATGTTCCCGATATAGAGTGATCTGACGGTTCATACTCTCCTTGATCTTAATGGCCATTGATCCATGGCTTAACACCCAATTGGTCCATGATCTCTATTTAAAGAGCATGGAGGGTCATTTGTCAATGATCGATTGTGAGAAACTCTCTGTAATCTTTTTCTTTTCATTAACAAACTGCTCCAAGTGGCCGTGTTGGCTGGGGCCATTGATGTTTCCCCATAGGGGTTTTACCATGTGAAAACATTGGTGTGTTGATCTTTGATCTGGTTATGTGAGTGGTTACTGAAGGTGTTCGTCCTCTATTAGAATACCTGTGTTGTAGAACACCCAGTACCCATAAAAAAAAAGGTAAAATGGATTAAAATGGTTTGAGTTGGTGGATTGGTAAGACTGTAGAGAGAGGAAAAGATAACATAAGTAATTGCAGATCAATCCTCCACCATTGGGCTATGGAGTCATAAGTATCGTGAATAATGAAGGCATTTAAACTACATATCAGACAAAAGGATTTTATGTGGTGATGAGGAGAAGGAAGATAAAATGTGTCTGAGTGATGAACCATGATAGATGGGCAAGATGAAAGAAAATCCTCCACCGTCTTAGGAATCCATAGATAAGAGAGATGCTACATTGAGACAAGAAGAAAAATAAAAAGTGTCTGGTGAACCATGAAATATGGACATGATGACCGCAGATCCTCTACCACCTCAAGAATCCATAGATCAAAGAGATTGCATCTAGATGATAAAAACAAAAAATGTCTGATGAACCATAAAATATGGGCAATATGACAACATATCCTCCATCACCTCAGGAATCCATAAATCAGAGAGATTACATCCAGACAAGAAGAAACATAACAACATGTAAACTAAGAAGATGGTGTGATAAAAAAAATTCAAAGGAATCTTCAATAGCATAATATTTACAATCCAAGCCCTCAGGCTTACAAACTAAAAATAAATATCCCTTCTCATAAAATGCTCTCAACTTTCTAGCCTTTGAAAAAAACCCCACTTTTAGAAAATCTAAACTGATCCATTTATATCAGATCAGTCCAAAACTATTAGGAGTGTGACCTGGCCATCTTATTCAAAGCCTTTATCTGCGCATCCTTATGTCAGACTGTGCATGTTTTCTCCTGCAAGCTCAGGTCAATATGGCTATGTAAGATTAAATCGTCCATCGCGGTACCTTAGACTGAAGGTCCGGCCTCCTCAACCGAGGCTTCAACGCATTCTATTTATGGACTGAGCCGACGTTTCAGCTACCAGTCCCTTTCCATTAACTGAATCCTCCTCCAGATCGGAGCACGGCTGAACGATTAGCAGGTGACCATGTGCCACTCATGGATTGGGCATTGAATAAGAATATGGGTTCGGGCCATGAAAGTTAGACTTTATTTATCGACTGAACTCCCCTCGGGATCGAGACGCATTTTGAATACTAGGGGATGACCACGTGTTGTTGTTTGATACAACATTGTAATGGCATGTTATTTCGGGGTCATCGAAATCAATTTGGACCCACACCTCTTTCAGGCCCGAAATGCACCACTTCTCGCCACGTAGCCACCCTACAAAACTGTGGTTTGGATTTCGGTCCCCCTTCGGATTTTAATGCCCGTGTAGTTTGTGGCACCAAAATTACTGGTGTTTGTTGATCCGATTGCAATCTGCGATCTGGGTGTACTGACTATTTAGCACCCCTACCAAAGTTTAACTACCTATCAGCACTAGGATCCTTCTAAATGCACTTATAGATGTTGCTAATTTGGTGCTCGGGGACTTTTGATGCTGAACAATAACACCTCTTGGAGGACAATCTCCCGATGCTGATGTGGTGGCCTAACACCACTATGCTGATGTGTCATGATTGAGGGGTGACATGTGTCACTTGAAAATAGGTTGAATACATGTCCAAAAATTCTTGAAATGAGTGCCATGTGTCAATGCTAGATGTATGCCACGTGTCTTAGACTCTTCGAAGTTCGGGAGATTTTGAATGAAAAGTATATATAACTCCTAGAGTGACGAACTTGCAAAGTGATTAGGGGGTTCTTATCACTTAATTAATCCTGGATTAACCCTCTTTTATCATTTAAATATTTTAGGACTTCGGGGCTTCGAGCTTTGGAGAACTGTCATTTCTCTGGATGGAAAAATCATGGAGTGACACTCTCCCAGAGCTGACGCGGTGACTTGACATCATTGTGATGATGTGTCATGGAAAGGAGGGTGACATGAGTCACTTGGAAACAAGTGGATGATATTCCCAAAGGTTCCTGGACTAAGTGCCACGTGTCAGTGCCAAATGGACAAGTGGCGAAAGAATTGAAACCCCATAGCAGAAACACTTCGGGAATTTGCAAACAAGGAGGGAGCAAGAACGCCGAAGCTCTGGATTTCGGAGAAGATCTAAGCCACTAGATCTGGGAGGACACACAATAGAGATACATGCACTCCATGGGAATGTCCTTTGGAGGAAACCAAAAAGAGAGTAGCCAAAACTCCCAAAACCTAAACTCTGAAGTAAATCATGCCCGTTTGTTGGAGAAGGACACGTGGGGCTTGATTTTTAATTCTGCGGCTTTTGTCTGGCGCTAAAACTCGTGCAAATTTATAATTTCAAATTCCCAAGGGATGCTAATATGAACTTCATAGTGGATCTCCACTGTTGATAATTGAACATGCTTGTTTCTTGCCTCAAGCCCACAATAAACTGCTTTGAGTGCTGCGCTTTGTGCTCATGGATGCTTCCTGTGTAGGCCACAAAATTGGATGACCTGCTACCCTTGAAAAATATATGTGATAACAGGTGTTGGAGTTGAGAGTCATCTTGCCTTCTTTTAGAGGTATATTGCATGTGATATACCTTCTCCTAGTAATTTTTCAGGTGGTTGGTGGATAGTTACAGATCACCTTGTTCATACATTAGGTGCCTCTCACTATTACTGTCGACCATTTCACACCTTATTATTGATAGTCAGTCCATTAGCTATGAAATTTTATATTATGTGGATTCTTTGATACAAAGGCCATGACTTATTAGGTGGTCTACCATTTTCTTGAGGCAGTTTTGTATAGCACTGGATAGATTTCATGTTATGAAATATGGGAGGGGGAACTTCCCATTCGCTTCAGAGTTTTTTTTTTTTTTTTAGAGGCTTCCAGAGATGAGACTTAATTTTGTCTGTCGACCTCCTAGGCTAATGACCGAGGTGCATATGCACATGTGGGGTGAGATGATGGCCAAGAGGGCCATGCCCTATTTTCCAGCTAGGATTTCTAGGGAGGCACTTGATCTATTATCTAGTGAGGTAGATCACATTTTCTTGATGGTGTCATGCCCTTACGTGGGGATGGATTGGAAAGGATGTCTCAACATACTCTTCACAATGGATGAATGACGAGATGATTGAGGTAAGATTGAAATTAATCTTATACTTTCATTTTATTTTCTTACTTAATTAGAATAAATTTTATTCTAGCATGTTCTTTAATGTATTTTATTAAATGTTTTAATGAAATTGTTGACTAATTATTAACTTGTGTTATATTTTGCAGATGTTGGCACATTTGTTGGGGATATGCATCCTCTCCCACCACCTGATGCAGATGAGGAGATGGATTAGGCTGCAGCGGGTCAAGGTCCTCAGCCGCATATACCACCAGGCATGCAACGTAGGCCAGATCTAAGATATAGGATGGAGGTGTGTGATAGACCAAGTGCAGTTTTGGTTGGTGTGGGAGTCCTCCCTATCCATATGAGAGAAATTAGGGCTGACCCTGATCTCTTGCAGCTCTGGATGGACTTGTCGCGCAATATGAAGTCTCTTATGCGTCATATAATTGGAGATACCAGGTTACTAGTGGGGATGAGGCATGCCACATCGTCCATCACTTATGATGATGAGGGTGGTGATGATGATCACCAGGGTGGTGATGGCGATGCTTCTGCTTCAATACCTCCTCCTAGTCCTCCTTCGAGTGATGGTGGAGCTTCTGCTTCAATATATCCTCCTTGTCCTCTAGGTGATGATGTTGATCAGGGTATAGGTGATGATGTCAATGTTTCATATCAGGGTGGTGATGTTGATCGGGGTGGTGATTTCTCTTCTTCTTCAGTACTTCCTCTTCCTCCTCCTCCTCCTCCTTCACCTTTCCCAGATGAGTAGGGCACATCACCTATTTTTCCAAAGAATGCTTCGCCTGAGAGACTACAACTAGATATTTAGTTATAGTAGTTGTTTGTATTGTTGACCAAATATGTACATTATAGCAGTTATGTTACTTGCTCATATATATATATATATATATTGTTCATGTTTATGTACTTAATTTATATGTTGATGTTGATGTTGATTTACTTAATTTATATGTTGATGTTGATGTTGATGTTAGGTCATGTTAAATTATATTAATCTTCAACCTTACTTTGTATCACAGTTTTACAAATTAGTTTACTTGAAAGTACTATGTGAGAATTGGTCCTTATTTCGAGAATATTGATTTTGTTCATAAGTTCATAATGAACAATTAAAAATAGTTATGATAAACTCAATTAGTATTTATAAGATATTTGTGATATTTTAACTTATTCTTAATTATAATTTGGTCATATCTTTTTATATTCCCATAAGTAATACAAGTCTCAAAATCTCTAATTCAACATTTTATTACTATACTAAAAGGATGCATGAATATCAAACTTAACCAAGAAAAGAAAATAAGTTATAAAAAGGGTAAAGATATTTCTTATGTTATTAATTAAAGTTTCAAAAGTTAAAAGTAAGTTATATTAATCTTCAGCCTTACTTTGTATCACAATTTTATAAACTAGTTTACTTGAAAGTACCATGTGAGAATTTGTCCTCATTTCAAGAATATTACTTTTGTTTATAAGTTCATAATGAATAATTAAAAATAGTTATGTTAAGCTCAATTAGCATTTATAAAATCTTTGTGATATTTTAACTTTTAATTGTAATTTGGTCATATTTGTTTATATTCTCATAATTAATACAAGTCACAAAATCTCTAATTCAACATTTTTTTATTGTACTATAAGGATGCATGAATGTCAAACTTAATCAAGAAACATGTACAAAAACATAAAAATATCCTATGTTACATGTTGTTAATTGTTGTTGTAATGGAGCAAGGAAATTTATTTCTTACCCACAAATAAAAAGAGGGGATAAATATAGAGGATAAAGGATAAAAAAATGTTATGATACAAATGTTTAATTCAATTTTTAATTATACATTTATTATTATTATATATTATATATTATATGTAATATAAAATTAAAAATAACTTAATATATTATATTTTATTATGTTATAATTAATATATAATATAATATAATATATTATTATATTTATAATAAAAATTAATATATAACATAATATATTATATTTATTATATTACATAATACATTATGTATTTTATTTTTATGTAATATCTTAAGTATATATTATTATATGGGTTTAGAGAGGGACAAATGCATTAGTTATTTAAGGACAATGATGTTTTTTGTTTTTAAACTCACTTAAGAGGCTCATTTTAGATGTGACTATTCCCCTAATTAGTAAGTACAAACTCAAAATTAAAAACTAATAGAATAAGATATGGTGATGATATGAAATGGTGGGTAACACAAATACATTTTAAAATTATGATATAAAATATTTGATATTTACAATAAAATAATATATTGTTTTTTAAAGTAAAAGTTAAAATTAAAATACCAAAAGTTCAAAAATCATCTAGATTTACAACGGAAAAATATTTGTATCATTTACACATAACATTTAATTATATCATCCAATCAAAAAATTAATAATATTCGTATCAAATATTAAATACTAAAAACATTATTTTTTTAATAATCAAAATATTAAATCCAGTATAGATTTGAAAACATAAAAGAAGTAATTAAAGAATAAAACATGTATAATATATCACTCTCCATTTTCATTGCCCTGATTATCTTCCTCACTTTGGATGATAACATTGTTGTTCTCAAAAATATGTTTTGATCTAGGGTCATGTCTAAATACAAACCACCAATCCCTATCCAACATATATGGGTAAAGAACACTTGGTTGTAATGTTTTGGTAAAACGTAAGGCTCCTTAGCTTCATCCCACATATTTTTAGACTTGATACATATCATCCCACTATCACGATATTCCTTTAAATTATTCCGATCAAAGCTGTCCCACCACTTGCACCTAAAAGTAACACATTGGAAAGAAGAGAAGTCCACTCGAATGATTTCTTGTATCTTTCTGACGTAACCTAACTTCCCATGTATGGTGTTTTGATCGCGGTGGCTAGCACGACTACATTGGTCAAACTCAACTTCCACTTTGTAGTCTTGTGTCATGTGTTCATCATAGACATCCTCTGTGTGAAAATGATGTCCATATGCCCACATAGATGGGAACAAATGAACCTATAAAAAGTGAACAAATCACATTGTCAATATGTGTCTAATAACCTGACCATTAAAATATAAAATAACATAGATGTACTTACAATTCAAATGTGCATTACGAAGTTAAAAATTATGTACAAAAATAGATTATTACCGAGTTGTTGCAACCAATCCCTATGTTTAGTTCATCCTCTTCTTCATGTGGGTAACAAACGGATTCACCATATTTCTCTCTGAATTGGTCGACAACCCAACTGTTGGGCATATCATTGGCATATTTTATTTAAAATGATCAGGATAAGGCATGCTTCTACCATTCAACCGTATGAATTATTTCTTGTCACTTTCCCATTTCATCCTTTTTTGTGCGTACAATGCAACCCACGATTGTGTTGCCTTCGAATTGTAAAGAATGAGTTTATTTATGGCATCAATTTCTAAATTTGTTGATGTATTCATGAAATGAAACCAGCATATAGTACATATGAGATCATGATCAAAATATATATTATGAAGTTCAGTGTGAATAGTTACTGTGTAGAAATTTGACAAATCATAAGTTGCTTACTCTTTATCAAGCACCTTTTTTCATTCATTTGGAGAAACTCCCCTTCTCTTTTGTCTTCATCCCTTTCTTCATCCCAAATCACTACACCTAGTGTGTTTCCGATCTGCTTGATGTACTCACTGGCATAATAGAAAGACCCATATGATATGTACCCCTCTTCTATAGACCCCTCTGGTTTTTCCCTTTGACGAACAAATCCTTTCGATTTCTTCATGTACCTCTCTAAAAAAAAAATCCAATGACAGGAGACCACCCTGGCTAATTCAACCTCATCTACTAGGTGAATTAGAATATGAAACTACAAGTCCATGAAACTTGGCGGAAGCTCCTTCTCAAACATACAAACAATCTCAGCTATCTCTTGATGCCACCATGGAATTCTAGACATATGAATCTCCTTTGATGTGATCCAATGTACAAATTCATAAAATCTAGATATGGCATGCCTTAGGTCATGGGGTTAGTCATGGTTCACACACCCACACACGAGCATAGTATAATGACACTACAAAGTAAACTCATACAAATTATTTCTATTTTATCCCATTGCATAAAACAAAAATTGCAAATAATAAAAACATATTTTTAACATACATCGTACCTTTAGAAGGTTCAAATGGTCATGTGATTTCAACCCCAACAAATGGTCTTGACACATAGTGAAACAACGTCACAGGGAAGACCCATATAAATAAGGCACCTTCACACCCAATATAACTTCCTTTTCCAAAGAAAGATCTTCTTTCTTCAAAATCCATGGAACTTCACCTTCTTTGAAAGACCAAGAGGGACCAACCTCTCCTCTACTTTCTTTTCTTGGACAATGTTTCTTTTTAGTTTTTGAAGAAATAAGATCTCTCCTCACAAACAATGTGTCACTTTCATTCGATGATATCTTCCTCCATAAAGAAGATGTTTTTTTTTTTAAATATATGCATGGGATCTAGTAAGTGGGCAATCTTAAGATGCTCCCAATATGGGAGCTCATAAAAGATAGATTTCCTTTACATCCCAATGGGAAATTTCTCAACATAGGTGTCGAATAATTATGGATCATCGAACATAGGCTCCCCATTTGAATCAAACATTTTTATAATCTCCTTCTCCTTCTCTCTCTCATATTCTCTAAGCCATTCTGTTGGTGTCAATATTGTAGGCCTTTGGGTTCTCTCTAGTTTACCGTTGAAAGAAGATTTTGCTCTTCTATAAGGGTTTTCTTCTTGGAGGAATACCCGCGAGCAGTCCTATGTTGGATTTCGCAGGTGCTTGGACCAACTAGCCTTCAAAGAAGGTCCACAACATTTACATCCATGAGATCCTTTAGTTACAAGACCTACAAAATTATTGTATACATAACACGTTAGCGTTTAATAATAAAACACCAATCAAAACAAATTAAATATGAAAATAAATATTGTTACGTATATAAACAAATCAATAAACATCTTAATTACCATAGAAAACTCCTAAGCATGGATAATCATGTGTGGTGTAAGAACATATGCCATACAATGTAAAACTCCTCTCTTTTGTGATGGGTCTTGATACATCGTATAGATGCATCCCTTCCCATAATTCCTTCAATTCAACTACCAATGGTTGTAGGTAGACATCCATATTATTCACTTGTCTTCTACTAGGGACTATAAGATCCAACATAATATGTTCATTCTTCATGGACAACCATGGGGGGATATTGTTATTGATCACTACTACAGGCCAAATAAAATAGTTGGTGTTTTGGAAGGAATATGGGTTCACGCCATCCATTTCTATGTTGAGTCATAGACTTCAGACTTCATCCTTGAAATTTTCTGGCCATGTATCCTCTATATGATTCATGTCTATTGAATATTTGGGATTCACATAACTCCCGACTCACTTCTATGCAAGGAATGTCATCCCTGCAACATAGATAATACTTTGCAATGAAAGAGCCTTTGAATCCTTGGTATTATAGGAATGTGCCTCAATATCTAATGAGGAGGACCATGTAATTTACCATTTTTATTTGATTTATGGTACCTGTCATGCCCACATTTCAAACATATCTCTTTGTCTGCATATTATCATCTATATAGAATACAATAATTCAGACATACATGATATGATATACACTCAACACCCAAAATTTTCAACAACTACTTTGCCTCTTTGCAACTACCGGGAAAAACATTATCACTAAGAAGAACCTTATCTTTGAATATCCTACAATTAGTGGGAAATAAAAATGTACAAGGTCATTTAATGTTATAAAAGAAACCATTTCTAATGTTTATTGTGTGACAAGATTTCTCAAAATTAATATAAGGCATTTGCTGGTCAATTACCTCAATATTGTCGAGAAACATGCATTTGACATGCCAAACGTTTCTTTCACCTTGTACAGTAACATTGTTGTCCCAAGATAGGTAGACTTTGACCAGGAACTAGGTCTAAAGAGAGGGGTGGTGGAAGCAGATTTTAGGCTTTCAAAAATGGTATCATTGATATGAGCATCATCCCATAGATCATCATTCTACAATGTGTCTAACAACATTGTCTCCATGGAATTTGTATCCCGTAAGTAATCATCTAGACCAACCTCTTTTTTATTGTCTCCATTTCCAACTTTTGAAGAAATACTAGCATTGTTGTTTGTTGTAGTCATTCCTAATTAGTGAATCTGGACATAGTGGGAATTGAATACCTGGTTGATTCAACCATTCTTGGTACATTTCCTCTCCAAATTGTGCTCGCATTGCAACCTTCTCTTAGGTTGAAATTGTTATGGGGTGCAACGAAAGATGGTGGGTAGGTCTCTCATCATCACAAGAATCCTAATTTCAAAAATATTGAACATTAGTACATCGATGATATTAGTAAGCATAATGCAATAATTCGTTTGTTAAAATTACATTATACCAAATAATTATTATCATCGTCGACTAAGGATTGGGACTAGAAGATGGAATGTCACAACTGGCAGGGTAAAGCATCTATCCATTTTCATCTACCAACTTCTTGCAGTATGTTGCTCCTGATAAGAACTTCAGACATTTTTTAATCGGTACTGGAATATTTTTTGCATTTGAACTCAATTTTGAATCAGGATCTTGCAAATTTGGATACATTTTTATTCAGATTGACATGGATAAAAAAAAATAATGAGATAATTGAAACATAAATAAAATAAGTTAAAGTTACAAGATATGTAAAGGGAGAACTCCACGATGGACTTTGAGCAATATAGAATGGACTAGAATTTGACGAATTGGCCATTTGATCATATAATAAGGTTTCCTCCCTGTATTTCAACAAAATTAACAACACATTTTCATGTACATATCTAAAATAAATTTCGAGGACCATACCATTTGAGGAATATAGTTTTGAAACCATTTTTTAAGAATAAGGTGATATAAAACGTAAAATGTATATTGAAGTATTGCAAGTCATGTGAATTCATCCTAAAAGATAATTTGAGATGAATATATTATTTTATGTGCAAATAAAAGTTCAAATAACTTTAAAATCATAAAAATGCACTTATAAACCATAAATGCATCAGTGCACATATTAATAATAAGCATCGGTGTGTTGAAAAATCAACCACACAGTGTTTCTAGATTTTGTTAATAACATTTTTTTTATAAGTCTTTGGTGCGTCAAATAATATGGTCGCACTGGTGCGTAATGTAATATGTACACATCGGTGCGTAATGTAATATGGACACATTAGTGCATCTTACATAAAAACATCATCGTTCCAAAAAAGTAAAAAGAAGACATGATTTTTTTAAACAATTAACAAAGAGTGGAAATCAAATTTCAGAGTCATTTAAATACTAAAAAGTTATTCACTATTTCATTATTTTGCAAAATTTTGCAAGGGAGAGACTTGCAAGAGAGACATACAGAGGAACACTGCGGAGGAGAAGAATACTTTGGAACCACAATATTATTCAGGATATGAGAATTTGAAGGGTATGATGATTCACTCTAAACCCTTTTCATAATTGTTTTTTGATATTAAGAAGGTATTCAATATTTTCATTATTTTTCCAAAATTTATAGGAGACAAATTTGGAAGAGAGACATGTTGAAAAGTCAACAAGAAACATGTGTCTAATTTACGTTTCCCTTAAATAAATTGGACAACAAATATTAATCTATTATCTCATAATTACTTGAAATAATTAACTGAAATGGAAACTCAGTTAACTATGGGAAATTTGAGTTCAAAGGTTGGCGGGTAAGACATGGAGGTGACTTGAAGTTGTAACATAGTTATAAGTGTAGTTATGAGAGTGGTGAAGTAGTTTAACTCAGTTAAGTGAGTTAAGCCCAGTTGTACTAGTTGTAACTGAACT
>SNQJ01S0229918.1:0-14316 GCA_010110895.2 Picea sitchensis
GGGATTTGGCTCGTCCAAGGGTTCCATTCCTTCTTCATTTTCTGAGTCATAAAACAAGGCATCATCAAAAGAATCAAAATAACTTACCTCATTTTCTTCATCTTGTGCAGGAGTGACAGGATCTTGGAGAGCTTCATCAGGCTAAGGAATGATTACTAGTGCTTCATCCTCATGGACTACTTCTTTATCTTCAATTTCACAGCAAGGGACTTCTACTTCGTTCGAGGCTTCCATTTCTTCTTCATCTTCTGAATACACGATGTCATTAGCATATTGAAACGGAAAGTGACTAACCTCTTCTTTACTTTCCTGTATAGGAGAAACAGGTTCTCGCATGACTTCATCAGTGGGAGGAGCACAGGTGGACACTTCATCATTTTGTTCAAGTTCTTGCTCCTCAATCACATTCTGATTCTGCTGGCTGAAAACTTGTTTCCTTCTTTCTTGCACATTTTCAACAAAGGTTTCATGGGAAACAAGTTTCATTGTGCTGAGAGTGTCCACGGCATCAGTCTTGGTCATGAAAAGATTCTTCTCAATTTGCATGGCCATCTTGTGAGCTTCAGGAAGTGTTTTTGGCTTTCTCTTGTTCAGAAGGAAACTCAAGTGTACCTGAAGTCCATTAGTATAGAGGTAAATGAGGTACTTGTCTTCAAGGCGACAGTCATGAGGAATCTGGTAAAGTGACTTCCAGTACCTAGCACAGTAATCTCTGACAGTCTCAGATTCTGCTTGTTTTACATCTTCAAGTTCTTTCAGGAATGATTGTATATCTTCAATTTCCATGGTCCACCTTGCAAGGAAAACCCTTTCAAAATGCTCCATGGAATCAATGCTGGCAGTTGGAAGGTCATCATACCATCTTCTGGCTTCTCCATCCAGGGAAGCGGAGAAGAGCTTCATCACCAAATATTCAGCCTCGTCACTGACAGGGAAGTGTTGAAAGAATTTCCAAAATCTTCTCATGTGAGACTTGGGGATTAGTGGTGTCATCCTCATGGACCTTTCTTTATCTTCACTCTCACGTTAGCAAGGGACTTCTACTTCGCTCGAGGTTTCCATTTCTTCTTCATCTTCTCAATACACTATGTCATTAGCATCTTGAACGGAAAGTGACTAACCTCTTCTACACTTTGCTGCACAGGAGAAACAAGTTCTCGCATGACTTCACTGAGGGCACAGGTGGACACTTCATCGTTTTGTTCAAGTTCTTGCTCCAATCACGTTTTCATTCTCACCGGCCGAAAAACTGTTTCCTTCTTCATGCATCTTCAACAAAGGTTTTATGGGAAACTAGTTTCATCGTGCTGAGAGTGTCCATGGTATCTGTCTTGGTCACGAAAAGATTCTTCTCAATTTGCATGGCCATCTTGTGAGCTTCTGAAAGTGTTTTCGGATTCTTGTTTAGAAGGAAGCTCAAATGTCCTTCAAGTCCATTAGTATAGAGGTAAATGAGGTAATTTGTCTTCGTGATCTATTGCAAATACAGGAATTGCAAAGTGACTCCTAACCTAGCACGTTAATCTCCGACAAATTTCATATTCTTTGTTTTACATCTTCAAGTTCTTTCAGGAATGATTGTATATCTTCAATTTCCATGGTCCACCTTGCAACGAAAACCCTTTCAAAATGCTCCATGGAATCAATGTCATGTACCGGAAGGTCATCATAATATCTTCCTGCTTCCCATCCGTGGAAGCGGAGAAAGCTTCATCACCAAATCTTCAACACTTCCCTGTCAGTGACGAGGCTGAAGTGTTGAAAGAATTTCCAAAATCTTTCTCATGTGAGACCAAGTAATCTTCATCGCTACCAACAAAACGGGAGGCAGCTCATAGCTTTAGGAGGCATTTTTCGATATCCCTAATCTTAACCATATCTAAAGGTCTATAACTTCCTGGGTCCCATTATGAAGTCATTGTTGACTTCGCCACTGGAGTCGCTAGATAGTTCTCTTGAAACTACCAAAGAAATAGGGGGAAAAGGTGAGCCTGCAGCCACCGCGCCTGCCCACGTTGAGGAAGGTAGACTCAAGAGTTCTAATCCATCGCCAAAATGTTATCGCATCGGTTTGTGCAGGTCTAAAGAGTTTGAGTCGTGGTTTGAACCGACGTATCAGAGCTTCCACCCACCTCTATTGGGGCTCTTTAGGGAGGGCTAGTCCAAGGGAGACGCCCTAAGCACCCAGGGTCAATGAAGGGCTATGGTAATAGATCGTGTCAAAGAATTTCCTTCACGCATTGTCAGCCTAATGATAGTCATGAGAAATATCCACCCGATGATGCACCCGCTTTTGTGAGACAAGACAAAAGACTAGAATATGTACGCAATGGCTAAGGTACTTCAAGATATTAATGACTATCCTTCAATACATACATGAGCAAATGATTAATGCTATTATTGACGGGTTAATGATGGCTCAATAAAGACAAATGATTAATATCACTTCTTCAATAAAGCATAAGATATCTCAATGTTTAAATTCAACTCTTGTATCATTATATCAAATGCAATAATACTTCAAATTTGGCTCATAAAATGTTGTCACACCTATATATTGTTGTTAATTAGGTATGACGCTCTTTCCTACCTTTAATCAGATCAAAAGAGAGACAAAGAGCAAAAATGTTTTGTTAAATAAGCTTACAGTTGTAATCAATAACTCAATGTCAATCAAGATAGGTGAGAGAAATCACAACGCTGTAAGCATAAGTAAGAGATCTACACTATGTGATGCCACCTATATAAACTTTGTTGTTCCGCTTAGGGTTAGCTAGCCAAGAAGTGACTTTGTCAAATTTAACCAACTAAAACTTGTAAACTTCTATGTATTAAGTAAGAGATAACAAGGCCGACCTTTCTATCCAAGCAAAGTTTAATTAGGGCCAAACGCTATCAGCTTTAGGGTTAGTTCAAATCGCTAGGGTTAGACGCTTAGGTTAGGGTTTAGGGTTTCAAATAAAGTAGTTTGAAAGAGATTAAGGCATAACAAGCTCAAGAAAGAGTTTCTAGACTAGTGCTTAAGGTTAATGGAGTCAAAGGAGATGAGACTAATATTTAGAGGCTCAAACTTAAAGACAAGAGAGCTAGGGTTTCATTGTTGCCATGGCAAGGCTAATAAAACCCTAAACCCTAGGAAGGAAAGGCTTTACCTAGGTGTAGCTAGGGCCTAGAGTCTCTCTCCTCCAAGACTTGCTTGGTAAAAACGCATGAAGCAAACCTAGGGCTGAAAAGTGTTGTTTCAAGGCTTCCAAACCCTAGAAGTAAACCTCAGGTGTAAACTCAATTAGCCTAGGACGTCCTCTTTCTCTTCAATTTGTGCTTAAAACCAACACAAGACAAGAGGGAATCTAAGTAGAAGCTATGGCTAGGCTAAACTCCTTCAAATCAAATGGCTACAAGCTCTATTCATAGGGACATGAAGCCACAACCTACTTGTGTGTTGGTCTCCTTAGGGTTTCAAGGATTGCCACAACAACAAGATAACAATAAATGCAAATGTTAAATCAACAACCATTCATTCAAGAAGTTTTGATGAAAACACTTACAAGATCATGAAGAAAGCATAATCCAAAACCTAGTTGTAAACCTTCCAATGAATAAGAGCACCACTTCACAAACAATAGCCTCCAAAGAGTTATACCACTCCAAAGAGATAGGAAAACCAAGAACAAAAGACTAGAAATGTCACTCACAAGTGAGCAAGTTGCGTTATGATTAAATGAGGGAAAAACATCCTTATTTATATGATAATTTTTGACCTTTAATTTACAAAATAGGGTCAATAAAATAGCCGACAAGACTAACAATATCTTTAATCATTTACTTTTACATGCTAAATGCCAAACATGAGCTAATAATGGAGACATCAGGCACCTTTAGGGGAGACTTTGGCCCTTTCAGGGAAATATCTGCATCCAAGGAGAAAAAAGTTGGTCCCTCTGGGGCTCCTACAACCTATTATGTGTGCCAAACAAGCCTAGCACATTGCCACATTCTCCAGAAATCGTCCCAACTACCATGGTGGTGTCCTGATCATCAAAGCCAACGCCCCATCTACAAGGGGCTGATCCACATAGGCTGCTCCAAAGTCCAAATGAGGGCGTTTCTTCTTCTTCTCCTGCAAGGGCTCACAACTCGTCTCCGGCTTTGCCATCCCAACGCCCATCCGATGGGCTCTTCACCCCATGGAGGTCCGAGCTAATCATCTCCCATGTGCACCGACCTTGGTAATCGGCCCTAGGCATGGTCCCGCATTATCAAAGACTACTTCCAAAGCCATCACCCAAGACATCATATAGCAATGTAAATCACATCTCATCATTGTACTATCAAATATATGCATAACATCCCTAACAAATCTTCTAAGAGCTCAAGACATTACAGACTCAATTATACAAAGCTGAAAACTGGGCAACCCATTGGGCTAATACCCACAAGAAATGGAAGTTTCCTCAAAGGGTCATTCAATCCATGTGTAATGAGATGATGTGTTTTTAGGGATGTCTAGTCATAGTCGCACCTTAGAGTTGGTGTCACCGGGTACTTTAGAACGAGGCTATAGCCGTAATCTGGGCTATGGATGTATTTTTTCCAAGCCCTTATTGCCTTATCTTCTTTATTTGCATTTTACTACAAGCCTTTACCTTTAAGAGGACACCTTGGCTTCAGGCCGAGTCGACAGTCATACTCCACTAGGTATCATAGAATGAGGTATCGGCTCGTGATGAGACCCCTTCCTTGGCTATGCAACCAAAGGTCAATGCCCCGGTTTGGTGACCAGATGGTGGTACGTTCTCATACCGCTTAAATATACCTATGAACATAATGGCCGGCTCGTGATGAGACCTCCACTTATCCTTTGGTTAGGTCTCATTTATTTATTTATCATTTTCTTTAGGTCCCCTTGATTTTCTTATCGTAGAGGCTTTTATTGCCTCTCGGGATCCCCCGGCTAAGCATCTCTAGGTTTTCATTTCCTATTTCTTTTATCTTTTACCGCCAGCTGCTTTTACCCCTCGGCCTTTAGCCCCTTCTTCCCAATAAGACAAGATGTCCCTCGGATGGTCATCCTAATGGCTAGACTAGGGGAATAGGATGGATGAGCCGGGTTTTAAGATGTAAGAGTGATAATATGGTGGGAGGTGTTTAATGATGGTTCAAGTAAAACCCCTTTGGTGGCTAACCAAAACCCCATGAATACCTAACTTGCTAAGCTACCCCCATCAATTACCCAACAATGGTCAAGCTGCATTAGTGTAAGGTCCAAGCAAGCATTCCAGATGAAAAGAGATCTAATGTACACAAGAAGGTTATAATGATCAAATATGACACATGCCATGATACTGACCGACACTCCTCATGAAGTAAGAGCCTTTTCTCATGCAAGCCCAGCTCTAGTGATGGGAGGGCTTGCATCACTGGCTGTGACAAGTCTCACCGAAGAAGAAAGATGGGCCCCTCAAGGGCTACAGTCGTCAATTCCGCCGCATTATGTCTAGGACTTATGGGCCTCGATACATTATCTCCTAGTTATCCCTAGATATCGGATAACACTACTCATTCTAGAAGAGAATGAGCTCCTAGATCATGTCAAGCAAGTTCTCCCAACTAAGAAGAAGACACCAAGACTAAGTTCAAGAAGTATGAGGTCAAGGCCAAGAGGATGTTGATAGATTCAATCAAGGACCACTGATTCCTAATGTATCAGGATTGAAGACACCAAAGGAGATGTTTGATGCCTTTACAAGACTATATGAAAGAAAGAACACAAGCAAAAAGCTAACCCTAAGGCATCAACTCGTAAACGTGATGATGAACAAGTCACAAACAATCTCCAAAACTACTTCATGAGAATTGCGCAAATCAAGGACCAACTAGCAACTATTGGAGATTCAGTGGATGATGGAGATATTGTGACTACAACTCTAAATGGATTTCTTTCTTCTTGGGACGGATTTGTTCATGGAATTTGTGCAAGAAGTAAATTACCCAAATTTGACAAGCTATGGACAAATTATACCCAAGAAGAATCAAGATTGATATCCAAGTCTCAAAAAACCAATGATGAAGAGAACCGGAAGCTCTGGCTCTTGCTCATGTGAAGAAAAAGGAAAGAAAGGAAAAATACCAGTCCGAAGAAAACTAGAATTCCACACCATAAGAAGGATGTATCTAAAATTAGATGTTTCACTTGTAAGCAGTTGGGACATTTTGCCTATCAATGACCCCAAGGAAAGGAAATAGGAAACATCATGCACATGCAAGAGATACGGAAGAGCCCACATCTCAGAAGAAGGCAAAGGAATCAAAAGATGAAGAATATGTCTTTGTCTCACACGGTGACCTCGTCACCAAGGAAGTGATATTAGTAGATAATGGTTCTTCCAAGCACATGACCGAGTTCAGAAGTTATCTTACAAAATTGATAGAGAAGAGTTCATCCCTTCATGTAGAACTTGGGGATGATTCCAGTCATGCAGTCATAGGAGTAGGAGAATCCTCCTACTAGCTTGATTCAGGGAATTCTATCTCAGTAAAAGATGTTTTATTTGTATAAGGCTTAAAGAAGAATCTACGTTCCATCTATGTTTTAGAAGATAAAGGTTTTAGGGTAGATTTTGTGGATGGTCAAGTTATTCTGTGGCCCAATAATTCAAGCATAGATAAAGCTATCGTGATTGGCGTCCGAGAGGGAGGATTGTATAAGTTGAAGGGACACCCAGAACAGCCCCTTGTACACAACAGTGTTAGCTCTAGTGAGCTATGGCACCGAAGACTTGTCCACCCAAATTATACAGAGCCTTTACCTCAGTTTTGAGCAAGATGTTGTATATTCACCAGATATGTGGTGAGCATGATGGAGTATGCAAAGAGTGTTCACTTCTACAAGAATGTCAAGGGAAGCTTTTCAAGCAGTGGAAACAGATCCAAAGGGATCTTGAACATCATACATATTCAGATGTATGCGGACAGATGACAGTGCCATCTCTAGGTAACTTCTTTGTACTATGTCATTTTATTGATGATTACCACGTAAGACAGGGATCTATTTCTTGAAAGCGAAGATGAAGTCTTAACAAGTTTCAAGAATTCAAGGCTTCAGTAGAAAATCTCTCTGGAAGAAAGATTAAAATCTGAGGTCAGATAATGGAGAATACACCTCAAAATGAGTTCGAAGAATTTTAGAGAAGTTGGGATTAAGAGGAAGCTCACATCTCCCTTACAACCCCAGCAAAATGGGGTTGCAGAGAAAAATATCGATTGTAGAAAAGCAAAGGATGATCCAAGAATCGTACTTACCCATGCATCCCCTCGCTAATCTCAACTGCCTCTCTATCCTGAGGGATGTATATCTCATAAGCCTTCTCAAGTCTCATTATACAACGAAGGTGCCCTCTTTCCTAAAGGCTCCAACTTCGCTCTCCTTCCTTTGGAACATGTATGTACACTTGACAACCAAATATTCTCAAGTGGTCATTATCCGGTTTCCTTTCCATGAATACTTTTGGTGTCTTGTTCCCTTATATCTTATGAGGACTTCTGTTTTTGACATATACAATTGTACTAGATGCTTCCTCACTTCATAGATGCATGGGTAAATTTTGGTCATGGATCATCGCTTTAGTCAGCTTCTACAATCGCATCTATTATTTCTCTCTGCGAACCCCATTTTACAGGGTCAGGGATGTCAACTCCTCTCTTAATCCCAACTCTCTCAAGAAAAATTTTTGAACTCATTTGAGGTGTATTCACCTCCATTATCTTTCCTCAAGATTTTAATCTTTCTTTCAGAGATGTTTCATCAAGCCTGAATTTTGAAACTTGTTAAAGACTTTCATCTTTCGCCAAGAAATAGATCCATGTGTGAGTAATTCCAACAAATAAAAATGACATAGTACAAAAGTTACCTAGAGATGGCATCAAGTTATCCGCCCCATATGAATGTATGATGTTCAAGATCCCTTTGGATCTGTTGTCACATCAAGCTGAAGCTTCCCTTGGCATTCTTTGCCAAGTGCACATCCTCTGTATTACTCCATCATGCTTCACCAAGATATCCGGTAGGACTCCAGAATCGTTTTGCCTAAACCGTAAGGCTCTGTAATTGAGGTGAGTAAGTCTTCAGTGCCATAGCTCAATAGAGCTAACATTTTTGTGTACAAGGGCTTGTTCTTGGTGTCCCTTCAACTTATACAATCCTCCCTCTCAAAAACCAATTACAGTAGTTGAATCTAAACTTGAACCCTTACTAATAGGACTTGGCCATCCATAAATGCTACTTTGAAGCCTTTATCTTCTTAAGAAGAAATAGAAAGAAGATTCTTCTTTAAGCCTTATACAAACAACACATATTTAATTGAAATAGGATTACCCGAACCGTTTCGTAGGAGGCCTCTATTAACTGATCAGACAGTTCCTGAATCATCCCCAAGTTCTACATGAAGGGATGAACTCTTTTCTATCAATTTTGTAAGAGAACTTCTTAACCCTAATAAGGGCTTCAGCACCATTGTCTACTAGCCAAATATCACTTCCTTTAGTGATAGTACCTGTGAGAGCTGAGACAAAGACATATTCTTCATCTTTTAATTCCTTTGAGTTCTTCTGAGATGTGGACTCTTCCATATCTAACAGATGTAATGATGTTTCTCTTCCTTTCCTTTTAGGATATTTATAGGACAAATGTCCCAACTTCTTACAAGTGAAACATCTAATTTAGATACATCCTCTTGTGGTCCAAACCCATCTTCTAGTTTTCTTTGGACTCCATTCTCTCCTCCTTTCTTCCTTTTCTTCACATGAGCAAAGAGAGCTTGGTTTTCTTCATCATCTACTGAGACTTGATATCAATCTGATTCTTCTTGCATAGTCCGGCCCATACTTTGTCAAATTTAGTAATTTACTTCTTGCACAAATTCCATGAACAAAAGCATCCCAAGAAGAATGGAAGCCATTAAGAGTTGTAGTCAAAAGCTCTTACATCATCCACATAGTCTCCAATAACTGTTAGTTGGTCCTTGATCTGCGAAATTCTAATGAAGTAGGTGGAACCGAATCGACTTGTTCATCATCACGCTCGTTGATGCCCTTAGGGTTACTTTTGTTTGTGTTGCTTCATATAATCTTGATAAGGCATCAAAACATCTCCTTTGGTGTCTTCAATCCTAATACATTGGGAATCAAGTGGTCCTTGATTGAATCTATCAACATCCTCTGGCCTTGATCTCATTCTTCTTGTACTGCCTTGGTGCCTCTTCTTCTTCTGGTTCTGGGAGAAATTGTTTGACATGATCCAAGAGCTCATTCTCTTCTAGAATGAGTAGTAAGCTATCCCTGATATCTGTGGATAACTAGGAGATCATGTACCTAGGCCCACATGGTCCTAGACATGGAGCACGACATTGATTCTGAGTACTGGCCCCTGAGGGCTCCATCTTTCTTCTTCACTGCATTTGTCCTCACCAGCACGCCTCCATCACTACCTAAATGGCTCATGTAATCGTAAAAGGCTCTGTTTCCAGAGGTAATCGGTCCTGTATGGTATGTGTCATATTTGATCATTACAACCTTCTTGTGTATGCATTAGATCTCTTCATCCTTTATAACCGCTTGGACCTTACATTAATCTGCTTGACCATTGTTGGGTAATTGATAGCTTAGCAAGTCGGTATTCATGGTTTTGGCTAGCCACCAAAGAGGGTTTGAAGTGTAACCATCAGTCCGGCCCCACCATATTATCACTCTTTTACATCTTTAAAACCCCACACCATCCATTCCCTAGTCTAGCCTACTAGGATGACCATCCGGTACATTCGTCCTTTAGAAGAAGGGGCTAAAGGCCCGTGGGGTAAAAAGAAGTCAAAGATAAAAAGCCATAGGAAAATGAAACTTAGATGCTTCACTGTGGGGATCCCCGAGAAGGCACAAAAGTTTCGATGTAAGAAAAACAGGACCCTAAGAAAATGATAAATAAATAAACGCAAGACCTAACCAAGAGGATGGAGGTCTCATCACTTGTTTCCATTATGTTCATAGGTATTTAGCGAGGCGACATTGCCACCATCCGGTCACCAAACCAGGGCAGGGACCTTTGGTTTGGTGACCAGATGGTGGCTAAAGGAAGGGGGGTCTCATCACCGAGCCGCCTCATCGCTAAGATAATTAGTGGGTAACGCCGTCACCGCCACCGCCGCTGGTCCTCTTCGCTGGCAATTGTAGCAAGATAAGGCAATATGGCTGGAAAGCGCATCCATGACGGGTACCGCTCACCACAGCGCACCCATGCATCTATTACACCAACCCTAGGTCTCGACTATGACTAGACATCCCTAGCCATCACACTACTATACATGGTTTGAAATGGATCCTTTGAGAAACTTTCCATTTCTTGTGGTATTAGCCCAATAGGGTGCCCCTTTGGTTTTCTCCTCAGCTTAGCTTGTATAGTGGGCCCTGCAAAATGTCTTTTTGAGCTCTTAGAAGATTTTTAGGGATGTTATGCATATATTTTGATAATTTTACTGAGATGTGATTTACATTGCTATGATGTTCTTGGATCGAAGGAGCTACTGGAGGGCTTAGTCTTTTATGTGCAGGACCACGTTTGAAGCGGATGTGTACCAAAGGATCGGTGCACATGGGGAGATGGATTACGCTGACCTCCATGGGGTCAAGAGCCCATCGATGGGACGCTTGGGATGGCAAAGTGTGATGTGATTGTGACGAGCCCTTGCACAGAAGCAGAAAACGCCATTTGACTTCTGCAGACCTAGTCGCAGGGGATCAACCCTATGTGATGATTTTGGTTTTGATGATCACACGCCACCTGTGCTGGGGCTTGGACGCATTTCTAGAGCATGTGTATGCCGCGTCAAGTTTCTTTTATGCCCGCAGGCAGTTGCAGGAGCCCCAGAGGGCAACGCCTTGCTCGCTGGATGATGATTATGCCCTCATCAGGCTAACGCCTCCCTTGAAATAGCCCTGACGCCCCATTATTAGCTCAGTTTTTGGCATTTTAGCACGTAAAAGTGATAAATGATTAAGATATTGTAATGTTAGTCTTGTCGGCTATTTTATTGACCCATTTTGCAAACAAGGTCAAAGTATCATATAAATAGAGGATGTTTTTCCTCATTTAATCATAACATAACTTTGCTCTTGGAGAGTGACATTTCTAGTCCTTTGTTCTTGGTTTTCTATCTCTTTGGAGTGAGCAGAATCCCTTTAAAGGCTATTGTTTGGCAAGTGGTGCTCTTATTCATTGGAAGGTTTACAACTAGGTTTTGATTATGCTTCTTCATGATCTTGTAAGGTGTTTTTCATCAAAACTTCTTTGAATGAATGGTTGTTGATTTAACATCGTACTACTGTTGTCTTGTTGTTATTAGCTTAATCCTTGAAACCCTAGGGAGCAACAACACAAGTAGGTTGTTGCTTCAACATGCAACACTAATAATAGAGCTTTTGTAGCCATTGGATTTGAGAAGGTTTATCTTAGCCATAGCTACACTAGATTCCCTCCTTGTCTCTGTGTTAGTTTTAAGCACAAATTGAAGAAAGAAGGCCCTGAGGGCTCCACCTGAGTTTTACACCTAGGTTTACTTCTAGGGTTTTGGAGCTCCTTGTATGAAGCAACACTTTCAGCCCTGGTTTGTGCTTCTGTTAGCTTTGCCAAGAATGTCTTAAGGAGAGATTTGAAGCCTAGGCCTAGCTTTAGCTACACCTAGGTAAGCTCTTTCTCTTTAGGGGTTTAGGGTTTCAGGGTCTACAGCAACACCATCAAACCCTAGTTCTCTTTGTCTTAAGTTTGAGCCTCCTAAACCATTAGTCTCATCTCCCTTGACTCCATTAACCCAAGTTGCACTAGTCTAGAAACTCTTCTTGAGCTTGTTATGCCTTAATCACTTTCAAACTACTTTATTTGAAAACCTAAACTAACCCTAGTGCCTAACCCTAGCGATTTGAACTAACCCTAAACCCGATAACGCTTGGGTCTCTACTCAACTTTGCTTGGATAGAAAGGTGCGTCTTTGTTATCTCTTCATGGCCATAGAAGTTTTACAAGTTTTCGTTTGTTAAATTTGACAAAAAGTCACTTCTTGGCTAGGCTGTAACCCTAAGGCATAACAAAGTTTATATAGGTGACTTCACATAGTGTAGATCTCTGTTTATGCTTGCAACGCTGTGATTTCTCACCCATCTTGATTGACATTGAGTTATTGATTACACCTCGGTAGTTTATTTAACAAAAACGTTTTTGCTCTTTGTCTCTTTTGATTCATTGATTAAGGCTTCACCATACCTTGTGTAGCAACAATATATAGGTGACGCAGCTGAACATTATATATGAGCCAAATTTGAAGTATTTATTGCATTGATATGTGATACAAGGATTGAATTTAAACATTGAATGCCTTTATGCTTATTGAAGAAGGGATATTAATCCTTTGTCTTTATTGAGCTATCATTGACTTCGTCAATAGCACTTAATCATTTGCTCATACATTAGAGGATAGTCATTAATATCTGAAGTACTAACCTACTGCAAGGACATATTCTAGTCTTTTTGTCTCTCAAACAGGTGCAATCATCAGTGAAAGACTTCTTCTTGACTATCCAACACTTGGCTGTAATCTGTAAAAGGAAACATATTGTCCTGGTCCACTATCCCTTAGCCCTTCATTGACCTAGATTGCTTAGGGACGCCTCCCTTGTACTAGCCCTCCTAAACAGAAAGAACCCCCCATCAAGGTGGCTGGTGGGAAGCCCCTCCGCCGTTTCAAGCCTCGACTCAAGCTCTTTTAACCTTCCCTACAAACCATGCGATAACATTTTGGCGCCGTCGTCGGGTAAGATTGTAAGAAAAGGTCTCTGGGATAAGGCTTACCTTTGGTAAGCCTTGCCTCGCATACTTTACCCGGGCGACTCCACTAACCTTTCCCCTATTTCTTTGGTAGTTTCAAGAAAATTATCCTGGGCGACCTGACTGATGACGCAGTCAACAATGACTTCAATGGGACCCGTGAAGTTATAGACCTTAGATATGAGTAAGATTCCTGATATCCTGTAAAATGCCTCCTCGCTATGAGCTTTGCCTCCCCCGTTTTGCTGGTGAAGGATGAAGATTGCCCTGTGTCTCACATGAGAAGATTTTGAAATTTTTTCCAACACTTCCCTATCGACGACGAAGATGAAGACATGGTAATGAAACTTTTCTCTACCAATCTTCATGGAAATGCTAGAAGATGGTATGATGACCTTCAAACTGCCAAAGCATTGATTCTATGGAGCATTTTGAAAGGGTTTTCCTTGCAAGGTGGACCATGGAAATGGAAGATATACAATCATTGCTGAAAGAACTTGAAGATGTAAAACAAGCAGAATCTGAGACTGTCAGAGATTACTGTGCTAGGTTCCAGAAGTCACTTTACCAGATTCCTCATGACTGTCGTCCTGAAGACAAGTACCTCATTTGCCTCTATACTAATGGACTTCGGGTACACCTGAGTTTCCTTCTAAACAAGAGAAAGCCAAAAACACTTCCTGAAGCTCACAAGATGGCCATGCAAATTGAGAGGAGTCTTTTCATGACCAAGACTGATGCCGTGAACACTCTCAGCACAATGAAACTTGTTTCCCATGAAACCTTTGTTGAAGATGCGCAAGAAAGAAGGAAACAAGTTTCCAGCCAGCAGAATGAGAACGTGATTGAGGAGCAAGAACTTGAACAAAATGATGAAGTGTCCACCTGTGCTCCTCCCACTTATGAAGTCATGCGAGAACCTGTTTCTCCTGTACAGCAAGGTGAAGAAGAGGTTAGTCACTTTCCGTTTCAAGATGCTAATGACACCGTGTATTCAGAAGATGAAGAAGAAATGGAAGCCTTGAACGAAGTAGAAGTCCCTTGCTGTGAAATTGAAGATAAAGAAACAATCCATGATGATGAAGCACCAGTAATCATTCCTCAGCCTGATGAAGCTCTCCAAGATCCTGTCACTCCTGCACAAGATGAAGAAAGTGAGGTAAGTTATTTTGATTCTTTTGATGATGCCTTGTTTTATGACTCAGAAAATGAAGAAGGAATGGAACCCTTGGACGAGCCAGATTCCCTATGTCTCAAGATTGAAAATGTAGAGGGAGATCTTCCATCTGATGATGATATCCAAATACCTGAAGCTCTTGCCCAGGAAGGATTAAGCGAGGTACATTGTTCCCCCTTCCAAGTTTTAAATGGTTCTTTGCCTTATGACACGAAGAGTGAAAAAGTATTGGATGTTTTGACTCCCCCATGTTATGATACTGATACTGACATAG
>SNQJ01S0229919.1:1777-13158 GCA_010110895.2 Picea sitchensis
TTAATCAAGACTTCATGATAGTATAGTGATAAATGAGTCATCATTATGGATAATTGCGCAAGTAGAGTCTTGGACAGTATGGACATAGATGGATTTGTAAGAATACTTAGCAGGTTTGGAAATATATATGAAAGTGGACGAGAACATGGATTCATAGATTGGTTCAGAGACAAAGGAACATTATCATAATGGATGATAATTACACAGGAAATGGTTCGAACAATGCTAATGGATTCCAAATTGACAGATATTTTTTGGACACATGCAGTGCATACAACAATTCAAATTCAAAACAGAGTAATGCTCAGAAACAACAATGAAAAAACTCCCTACGAACTATGGAAAGGAAGCACAAACAACAACCTCTACATCAAGGTAACTCAAGGTATTATTTTATTAATTGAAATTTATATTGATGATATCGTTTTTGGAAGTACTAATGACAGGTTAAGCTAGAAATTTGAAAAGGATATGCATAATGAATTTGAAATGTCATTACTTGGAGAACTATCCTTCTTTCTGGGTCTTCAGATATGTCAAAGTAACCAAGGAATTTTTATTTCTCAAACTAAGTATATCAGAGAAGTGATAAAGAGGTTCGGAATGGAAGATTGCAAAATAGTTACCACTCTTATGCAAACCAGCTGCAAGTTGAGCAAAGATGATGATTCAAAGTCTATAGACCAGAGGAAATACATGTCAATGATTGGTATCTTACTATATGTGACAACATCCAGACTAGATGTAACACAGGCAGTTGGACATGTAGCATGATTTCAAGTAGCACCAAAGGAATCACATGTATTAGCAGTGAAGAGGATTTTCAGATATCTCAAAGGAACAAAAGAGTTGGATTATGGTATCCAAAAGGAAAGGATCTATCAATTATTGCCTACACAAATGCAGATTGGGCAGGTTGCATTGATGACCGACGAAGCACTAGTGGAGCAATGCTCTACTTGGGTGAGTGTTTAGTATCATGGCTAAGAAAGAAACAATCATCAATATCTTTATCTACAATCGAGGCAGAGTATATTGCAACAACAACATGTTGTACATAGGTTCTATGGATGAAAAAAACTCTGACAAATATACAGGTTGAGTATGATGCACCCATTCCAATCTATTGTGATAATACAAGTGCCATCAATATCTCAAATAACCCGGTGATGCACTCCAAAACGAAGCACATTCCAATCAAGTATCATTTTCTACGAGAACAGGTTGCAGAGAAGAACATCCAAGTTGAATATGTGGGCACAAAAGAACAAGTGGTAGACATATTTACAAAACCACTTCCATGGGAAGCCTTGAGTATCTTCGTCAGAGACTTAGAGTAATTTCTACTCCAAAATAAATGCTTTTTAATAATTATCTTATATGTCTTAGATCTACACAAGGAAGCACCATAAAGAGGATAGTTCAGGTTGGGAGATCAGTTTCAGGAAGAGCTCAGTCAGGGGGAGTATCCCCAAGGACAGTTCAATTAGGGGGAGCAACCCCTGGTGGAAATATACCTTTGCCATTGATAACAAAGGGGGAGAGATTTATTAGATATAGGATAGAAATGCTTCGAGAGAGAGCATATAGGCATGTAGACAGGGGGAGAATCCCAAGGAGAGTTCAGTCAAAGGGAGAATCCCCAAAGGGAGATACCCTTTTCCATTGATGTCAAAGGGGGAGAGATAGACACATTGATGAGGAGTATAAGCATGAATGTTATCATGACTAAGTGTTGCAATCATTGTTGGTGTTGCCATCAATGCCAAAGGGGGAGATTTTCATACAATTGGCTTAGGTTGATGGAAAGTTGGTATGGACTGTCATTTTTCATTGATTTCAACCATTGGAGAGTGATATTGTAGATTTATTTCAACCCTTAGTGATTTATGTCAACCCTTGGAGAAAGTCCAGTAGCAAATTACAGTAGAACAAAGGTTTGGGTAATGAACCCAAGTTTGTTTCATGTATAATGGTATGAGTTTTAATATATTTTAAGGTAATACTATTATATATGGATATTACATGTCATTCCATTTCTGGTGGTATGTGGAACATCACATAACTCCTCACGGTTAGAGAGTTATGGCCATGGGAAGTTGGAGAACCCAGGTTTGGGTAATGGACCCAAGTTTGTTTGATGGATAATGGTATGAGTTTTGATATATTTGTAGGTAGGAATATTCTATATGGATATTACATATTATTCCATTTCTGGTGGTATGTGGAACGTCACATAACTCCTCACGGTTTGAGAGTTATGGCCTTACGAAGTTGGAGGACCCTCATATGTCATTTAGAAGCCCCAAAAGGTCAAAGTAGTCAAAGTGGTTTAAGAGATTTTAGAACCAAAAGGTCAAAGTAGTCAAAATGGTTTAAGAGATTTTAGAAGGTAAAATAATAAAGTGAAGTGGGATGAGTGTACTATAATTCACCAGAATACAACAATTATTTAAATAATAAATTTAATGGAGAAATTAGAAGTGGGTTAACCCAAATAAAAGGAGTGGGAACGTGATTCCAGAAGATGTTTTCAAGGAAGCTTCTTGGAGAGTATAATTAAGAGGTAAGGCTCTCTCATTTCATATCACACTTGAGAATATTGAATATATATAGGTGAATGAGGTGTAACCAAAGGATATATAAGACAAATTTCAGAGGGAAGGTGAAGAAAGAAGGCCGAATTCAAGGAGGATAAATTCTTTGATGATGCTTTCTAAAGTAAGTTATTTATGTGGCATCTAAACATTTTCACAATAACATTTTTCTAGAATGATTTAGACCTGTGAAATTGTTATGCCATTGAGGAAACATAGCCAAGTATCTCTGGTAAAATTTGTATCTTGTGGCTCATTTTATTTTTGAGTTACACTCCATGGAAAAATAGGGTTTGTATTAGTCCCTAAACTAGTCTAAAAAATGTGTTCGGTAAAAATGTCATAACTTTTCCATAACAGCATCCAAATTATGTAAGACCAAATGTTTGGTTAGAGTACGCCTTTAGTATTCTCGTGTAACATTTTCTCATCGATTCAACAAATATTCATGCGGGGTACGCTCTTGTCGTTTTCTAGAATAGTTTTCAAAATTCAACAAGGTATGTCATTTTGCTATAACTCCTTTTCTCAGAGGTTCCAAGTAGTGACACTTGAAGGAATTGGATCAAAAACACAATGGAGAACATTGTACTATTTTCGATCTTTATTCACGCTGTGTACATAGTTATGATTATTTCAAGTTAGGGTTGTTGACTAATCCAAAACTAGTCATGTGAGACTAAAGAAAGTTTGATGAAAATGCTAGTCTCTTTGTTGTTAAATTTAAGGAAAGGTTTGCAAGTATGTGATCATACACACCAAGTTCCAGAGTTAAAAATTGTATTTGGATGATGAAATCGATGACGGATTTTGGTTGAGGTACAGTTGGGTACATGGTTGAGACACGAAGCTGATAAGTTGGCACATACATGAGGTGTATAGTCGATGATGTTGGTACATCTTGATGAGTCATAGTTGATGAGTAGTTGATACGATTGGTACACACTTGGTACATGTTGAGGCACTTGTTGGGTAGTATTGTCAATAATACGGTTTATGGATGGTGTAACATACTTGTATTGGTATATTATTGAAGCACATATTGATCTTGATGATGATTATGAGTTGTTGTGTTATGCTTAATTGATGCACATCTTTGAGAGTTGTCTTTTTGATTGATCTTGGTGAGTATATTTGGATTTGGTTGATAATATTGATGAGACATGTTATTGTGATAGGTTGTTTGGACAAGTTGTTGTGACATGTTATTTGTACAGCTTTTGGTGCAATGGTTGATGCACTTGTTCACATATAGGTTGGTGCATGGTTGATGCACTCTTGTTTATGGTACAAAAGTTGGTGCATGGTTGATGCACCTTATGGTACAAAGCTGATTACGTGTTGAGGTACTGTGTTGACTACGTTGTTTGAGTATAGGTTGGTGCATGGTTGATGCACTTGCTTATGATATAGGTTGATTACAGGTTGAGGTACATGTTGATGCATGGTTCAGGTTATTGGTACAAGTTGTTTGGTGTAGGTTGATTGGTACAAGTTTACAGTAGTATATCTCACAGTGATAGTGTGATAGTGGTTCCATCATTCTACTTATATGTCATGGTGGTTGGACAAGGAAATGACAGGTGTTTGTAGCCACCTTCCGGTTGTAGCTGGAAAACATAGGGGGTTGTAGCCTCCTTCTAGTTGTAGCCAAAGAATTGGGGAGTTGGAGATTCCTTTAGGTTGCAGCCTAAGAAACTAGGGGGTTGGAGCCTCCTTCCAGTTGCAGCTGGAAAACAAAGGAAGTTGGTGCTTACAATGAATGTAATTCTTAAATACATAAGAAAATTCATTCCGTGGTTTTCTCCCACTTTGGGTTTCCACGTAAAACACTGGTGTACTGTGTATGTGTGTGATTGCTCATTTGTTCATTGTTTATTTACTCTGCAACTATTGCATGATAATGCTACATTGATATAACACTTGAATTTTATGGTGAAAAAGGATTAAATTTCTCTATTACTAATTCACCCCCCCTCTCAGTAATCCAACAAGATGAACAAATATACTACAGAAACATGTCTAGTAAACAAGCTACAGAACTGTAATATGAGTGGCTACAGAATCAAAAGATTTTGTAGTAACTAATTGAAAATAAAAACTAGTTAAACCAAATCGCATATGAAATAATATAAAATTTCTAAGAATCAACATTTTAACTTTAATATCCTTCAACACAATAATTATGTAGCTAAACAAGGTAATTATGGAAAAACATGGCGTAATTTGGTTTTAGGGGTAGGTTTTGGAGGTATGTTTATGATATGTAAGTGACAAAAAGAGTCTGACTTGAGGACCCAAGAATACACCCTTTTATTTTCCTTCTTCCTACGAGGACATTCCTTCAATAGGTGTGGTTCTCCATAACCCCAACATTGCAAATGCCCCTTCTTTATTTCCTCTATTCTTTATCTTTCGTATTCTACCAACTTATTTCCAAACTGAGATGGAAAGTTTTGTTTGATGCACACTTCTACTTGGTTGAACAAAATGAGATCCTTTCTTTGGATTCTTATATGAGAATAATTTATATCCCCTTTTCTGGTACCCACTCTTATTCTTTCTTTTTCAATCCTTAGAAGGCTCTTTCTTATGCTTGGAATGATCATAACAACACTTGGACTTCCTAATGGTATCTTCCAATGTCCTTCGCCTATCGTATTGAATTCGGTCCTGATAGGACTATGGAAATACACTAAGGAAATGTTGTATTCTTTCCTTTTTGTCCTTGAGGTAAGGAACATACCTCAATAACTCCTAAAATATTTTAGCATATGCATCCATAGTAATTTGTCGCATCTTATGCTCATGGAATTCTTTGATTTTTTCATCAAATTACTTCTCTGATAGGTATGATTTTTTGAAGTACTTCTCAAACTAATTCCAAGTCAATTTTCTTTCTTTTGACCAAATAGAGGATCCTCCAGATTAAAGATTGAAATCTTCGCTTTCATATTGTTCAGGTAATTATGTAGTAAAAAATACTTCTTCAAACCCAACACCCAAGCCTCGACTTCTTCCCCTTCTTGATTTCTCCATCAAAGGTAGGTGGCTTAGATTTCTTGAATTATTAAGTTAGATAACTCTATGACTATCTCTTCCTTTTCTTCTTAGGGATACTCGATCTAGTGTCATTGTTGGACAACTCCTCGAAATAAATCTTCCTACTAGATGGCTCTATGGAAATACTTCCACCAGATTTACTTTTCTTGGTATCTCAATGCCTCTTCTTGGAATAACTCTTTCATATATTGCTATGGTATAATTTGTTCTTTTGGGCATCTAAAGGGGTTTTCAACCTCTCCAATTGTTGTAATTCTACATTTCTAGGACCTTTTTGTAGATGCTTTTGAATCTCAAAAAATCTTTGCAGTAGTATTGCATTCAACTCTTCCTGCTCAACCTGAGCTCTCATGAGCCTCTAGTTGTCTACCTTCAGACTTCTGAAAGTGGCTACCAAATATGGACGATTTTCTATAGCCCTCTGACCATCACATTTCTCATCTCTAAAGTGTGAGGTGTATTCCATGCTATACTTCACTATTCACCTCTATTATCCTACATGTTGAAATAAAAAACTATTTTTATCCATTACATCAACATTTTAATCATGCATTCTTGGTAAAATAACATTTTGTTAAATAATCAAGTGGTTTGGTGACCCATTTAAGCCTAGAGTTTGAAATTTGCTATGATACCACTCTATAACACACCCAACCCCCCTAATATTCGCTTAGGCTAGTGGGATGTTTGTTTTCCTCAAGGTAAGTATTTGGGTTCATCATTCGCTTAAGTGAATACTTCTCTTATCACAACATCTACTATATTAACTCTTACAAATTTACAACGAAATCCCACCATAGAGTTTGTTAAGGTGTCCAGGAACCTAAAATCCCTTAATCAAATGGTCATAATTACTTCTCTCCATCATATCAATGATCTATATCTATTTGGAATCATCCTTGTTAGAACGATCAATCACCAAGGTAGACATCCTCTCCGATGGCATCATTTTGATAGATCATTCTCGGGGATCCAATGGTCCTTGGACTCGGGAATACAATGGCTCTAATTTCATTGGTGCCTCTACTTACTCGACAATTACTCTCTTCTTTAATGCCCATTCTCCATGCTAACAAATGGGACCCACAAAATCTATGACTAAAATTAAATCTCGCACACACATCAATTAATCGTCCACCTCCATTCTCAGAGTCACTCCCCATTGAAATGCCTCCAATATGGTATCATAGACCACTCCGACCAATTCACTCTAACCACACACGCTCTAACAGAGAAAATGATCCTCATTTGCTTCTTCCAACAGATATCGTGTGCTCAGGGGTTGCAACCACATGGAATTTAAGGGTTTAAGGCTAATCTCTCTGGATCAAACCATCCCAGATCCAAAAACTGAAATCCCATGGTACACCTGCCAACAGATCAATTGTCCTCGGACTCCCCAAATCATAAGAATCCTTCTCAAACCCTCTATTTAGGACTCTAACAGACCTCTTTTCGACATGCTTATATCTCATGTCAAAGGTCCAAAACTCACTGATACCGTTCTTTGATAAATCAATGGTTCATGTTGACTTGGGGTTATCACTCATCAAGGTTCCCTTTTAACTCTTCACTTAGACACTCCGAAGGTAATACTGTCTAACCGACGGTCCATATCCACTCGCTACTCCAAATCAACAGTTGAGAACCAATTCAACTTAAAATGATATTTTTCTTCATTATATCAGTATAAATCGAGACTTAACCAGTTTGGTATTCCTCCTAAGTATTTTCTAAGGTTCTATCAGACCCTCAAGAACTCAAGAATCTACTCTTAAGCCAACTAAGGAATTTCATTTGGAACTTTGATGAAGATTTGCATGTCCTACAATATTTCCATATAAGACATGAGGTTTCCACAGGCCTTAAGATTCCTTAACCTACATAGGGATTCCTAGATACCAGGCATTCCTGCCACTTACTAGATGAAGATTTTGTCCATACCTTGCAAACTTTCCTTTCAAGAATTGCAAGGTTCTCAGGGATGCATGCCACATATACATTGCTTATTTAGTTATATTAGAGTCATTTGATTAACAGTTAAAATAAACATATATAACTAATTTTACTCAAGAATTCAACCATTCCTTACATGCATTCACATTTCCCATTTAAACCATAAAACAACATATTTATATTACTAAATATACATCAAACATATTGAGTTGAAACACTTATATGTTCAATGAGTATCGACATCCAACTGAATGAAAGAGGATGCCTTTCCTCCCAACCTTAGGCTATGATATAGAGTGCCACCCTATAGCATTCCACCCCCAAGCCAAGCCATGACATCATAAGGGGATTGATTCGGTTGGTTCTCATATTAAGAATGATCCAGGAAGGTTACTCCCCTCCCTCCACTGGAAACAACATAATTTTCCCTCTTCCCACTGAGCTCAAGACTTCCACAGGTTTATCAGGTACCCTCCTCAACTGGATTTACTTTGCACAAGGGAGTCCCTTCTTTGCTTCATAGTCCCTCGACGACCTCCCCTTATCAATGTCATTTTCTTTCCAATAGATACCAAGTTGCAGACCTCTATTGCTCCAATCTGGATCTGGGTCTTCTCTGTTCCAGGGTGACCATTAATATTTTGGAAGAGCTTTCTATTTTCTTCAAGAACAACTCTCCAATTTATTCTGTCTCTCATATATGTGCAAGTGAACCCTCTATTCACAACACCATCTATATGTGACTCTACTACTCACTTTCTCTTTCTCAACCTTTGACTTTCCTCAGGTTATTCTCCTTGGGTTGAATCTACCCTTTTATTTTTCGTCTGATTCTATCAACTATTATCCTCACACTCTTCTCATTCTCTTCTTCTGTGTGCAATTCGTGTATGTTTCCCTCTCGCTTCTCTGTGCATCTTCGTGATGTTTTCCACCTTTGGTCTCTTCTTCCACCCAATCGTTGGGATTCCCATGGCTTCTATTAGATGCGACCTCCAGTCAGTGATCCTAATTTTGAGGGGGCAATCCAAGGGGCGTCCTTCTATCAATTTCTTCAGTTGACCCTTTCCTTCTCAAGAGATTAGATATGTCAGTAGTTATAACTGCTTCAACCACCAATCTCTCTTACCATAACTAGTCACGTGGCTCCATGCAGGTTCAAATACGCTGGCAGGTGTGTATTTATGTCTTGCAAGTATATGTTGTCTTACTAAGAAATATTTCTATTTTCTTCACTAAAACATCTCAGCTCCACCTCACCAATCCACTTCGTCAATTTCCCACCTGTTATATCATGGTTAGTACTCAAGGCTTTTACCTCTCAGTCAATTATCTTGTGTTTTCATTAATCAAAGCATAATTACATGCTTCATAATCACATGCTTATTAATTATATATATGTAAAATAAAAATCTTAAAAAAATTTAAAACATATTTATCGAAATTATATAACTATATATTTTATTATATGTATAAAAATACATAAAATCTAATCTAGTAAATATTGATAAAAATATATAAAATTTAAAATTAAAATATATACATGTAAATTTGGTAAATATACATTATAATACATTGCCAATTTTTACCTATTAATTTTCCTTATCTTAACTTTTAAGACAGGGGACGTTAAGACAAAGGAATGTAATAAAGCACATCACATATGATTATAGTGGGAAGCGCGTTTGGTGCATTTGTGATCTCTCAAGTCAACCCGACAAAGGTAAAGTTAAGACAAAGGAATGTAATAAAGCACATATGATTATAGTGGGAAGAGCGTTTGGTGCATTTGTGATCTCTCAAGCAACCCATGATAATATGGTTGAGATCATCATGATTTTACTACTTTGGAGAAACTGTTCACTAATCCATTAACACTTGCTTTGGATCCTTCTTACTTTAGTTTTGATGGCTTTGGATACTTTAGTTTTGATGCCCATTAACACTTGCTTTGGATCCTTCTTACTTTAGTTTTGATGCCTTTGGATTATGATGGATTTAGATGTTTTTTGTTTTGGGCATACCAAAATATTTTTAAAATTATGTTTTTTTTTTTAATATTTAAGTAGTTTTTTCTTTTTTCTTTTTTCTTTTATAAAAATGGATATTTTTGTATTAAGAAGGATTGTAACCATATCATGCAACAAATTAATACAAAATTTATAAAACAAAATTATTTTAAATTTCTCAGTTTTTCAAAATTCCAATAAATTACTTTTTTACATTTCTTATCCTTAAAGTTATATCCCTAGAGTTAATTACTTGACTTGTATATGGCCTTACACATTGTATTACTAAAAAACTATCATGCAAAATATTATAAATTTTAGAGATTTTTGAATCTATACCCACTATGGGTGTTCTTCTTACTTCTAGATTTTGACTAAGATTGATTCCTTGCTTGATTGACACCTTTTTGGACAACGTCTTCTTTCATGACTGTCATTTGGTCCATTTCATATGATCCAATCGATAAAACAGGGGAAACTACTTTCCTCATTTTCTCATAACTAGGCCTTTGTTCCAATTCCGATTTTGAGATTCTTTCTTGTAGCATTCTAAATTTTGATTCCATTTCTTCTAGCCTCTCACTGTTTCTTTCCATAATATGTCCTACTTGAATTTGATTCCCCTTAAACTTCTCTTCCAAAGAATATGATTTAATCAACAATCTTTGAATTACTTGCATGTCTCTTAAGTTTTCTTGTTCCCAATCCTTTCTCCAACCCTCCATTTATTGATGTACAAAGAAAGACATTCTTTGGTTTCCTCAAAATGTCTATAATTTCTTTGAAGGTCTTTACATATATCAATAATTTCACCATAGGCACATATATTTGGATGCCCATGGTTGATTTCCATCTTCACTATTTTGTCTCGATGTAAGCTCTCAACCCCTGACACTCTTTGATGCTTTCAAACCTAAAAAAATCAAACAAGTATTGCTACCCTTCACACACCTTTGTGAATTCCCATTCATAGACACTATGAGTTGTTTCCATTCATGCAAATATAGACATGGATTTATTCCCCTCACAAACCTCGAGAGGTGACAAGAAGACTAGAGGGAATAAAACATGACTTACAATAGACAATATACCACATTGTTTGAATCATCCCATCTAGATAGGGAAGCAATGAATGTCATCATGTGGTAATAGGGATGGAGGGGCATAGAAATTTGAAACCATTAATATGGCATTTACCAATGACACAATGAATTTCCACTTATCCATTGAAATGTTTTGGATCATGCAATGCTTATTATTCATAATGTGGTTCATGGGAGGTAACAATGAGAATAAACCCCCCATTTTGTTCTCAATGTTCCTAATAATTGCAAAGTGCAATCATTTTTCATCCTATTCGTTAAGGTCTAGAGTGAATGAAGAACATGGTAACATGATACGGATTCAAAACTTTGAGCCATCATGTAAGCTCTGAGAATTATCTTGCACATGTGGATTTCTTGAGGCAATGCACATTTAACCATATATCAAATTATGACTAAAAAGTCCCCTATCCCCAAAACTTGTTTTAATCTCATTTCCTTTAGAGTCTTCATCCCTTATAGAAGAGTCAAAGCTTTTGCTTGATTATTATTAGTCTCACCTAATCCTCGTACAAAGGTTACTTCTTGATTTCATTCAAGGTCAACAATGACCTTACCCCATAGCTGTCACCCTTGCCTTTCATTTTCCATTACACATAATACATTTTTAAATCCATCCAAAAATATTCCACATCTTACTAATAAATAACTTT
>SNQJ01S0229920.1:4259-14316 GCA_010110895.2 Picea sitchensis
AAGAGGAAGATACAATCCTCCAATATGAAGAGAGAGTTGAACTCTCCATCCTTGCCCCTTCCTTCCACCCAACAATATATGAGGGATAATAAAACTTCACATTAAATCATCACCATCAACCAACCACCACATAGAACCTGATAATGCTTCCTGAGACTTATTCAATTTCTAAAATTATTCAATTATTGGAATACTCTGATCCTATAGATAATATTATTCAGTTTATTCTCTGAAACTTCTCCAAGTTTCACTCCTTCAATCCTCCCCAAAAAGAAGTTATAGAGAGAATGGTAGACCTTGTTCAATTTTGGTTTATTCAGGAGACCGAACTTGTATAGAATGCCCCACGCTCAATATTTCACATCCGACTCTGAAACACACATACAAGAAACTATAGTCTATACTCTTTCCAATGCAAATTTTCCCACGTAATTTGGATTCTCGATGAATAATTTATGACTATTTTACCCGGAACACATGTTTATTGACTAGCTTCAGGACTGGTTAAAAATCCTATCTTCCACATAGTGTATCTCCATAATTATAGCGAATCAAGAGCTAAAATTTTTACCACAGGCACCTTGATATGTCTTCTCAATACCATAGAAATTTCACCATCTGAATCGTTCTAGAAAAAAAATTATAGCAAAAATGGTAAGATGAACTGAAAATAACATACCTTAGAACACATCACCAAAAGACTTCATCCTCCCTTGAAATCCGACCTTCTTTAATTCTGATTTCCTCTAAAATTCGACTTGTATATCAAAATGAATGTATAATGATATTTATTTATACCATTTATGTCACTTCCTTTTAACATTAGGGCCGACCTAATACTTTCTTATTTTGTAATTCTTTTCTTTAATTATCTTGAGGGCCTACATGTACTTCCTTCTTCAATTCACTTTGTCATCTTCAAAAATTCATTTCTCCTCAACTATGATGATCCATGCGACATGGCACATACCACCGGAAACAAAATGATGTATACTATCCATCCATGGTTGTTTTATATGCATGTGCATTGTTCTTCATGTCCAAATACCTTCATCAATCTTGCGGTCCAAAACCCATGACTAGGGTTGACATCAATGGCAAAAACCAATATTCCAACATATGCAACACTCAAAGAATCAAGGAAATGCTAGCTTGAAGAAGTATATGAAGAAGAACCTATAGCTCCCAAAGTTGTAGAACCCATAAAGGAAATTGCAAATACTCATGATGATGAGATTCTAGAAGATCATGATATGATAGAATCTCAAGAACCTCCCCGTATGATGATCTATAAAAAGAGAAAGCCAACTTGGGAGAAAGAACTTATTCAATATGTAGAGAAGTATGATGCCCCATAAGGAACTATGAGACAAAGCAATAACCCTAAACCATTCTCCAGGTATATGGCCTTGATGTGTGATCTCGTAGAGAAGTAACCTAATTGCTTTGAAGAAGTTGTTCAGAACAAAGAATGGATGGATGCCATGACAGAAGAATACCCGTCCATTATGAAGAATGATGTGTGGGAAGTAGTTCCCAAACCAAAGAACAAATATGTGGTATCTTCCAAGTGGATATACAAAATAAAACATGCAGCAGATGAAAGTATTGAAAAACATAAGGCAAGATTTGTGGCTCATGTATTTTCTCAAAAGGAAGGTATTGACTATGAAGAACCATTTTCTCTGTAGCTAGATGCACTTCTAGTAGAACCATCATAGCTCTTTTAGCCAAAATGAAGTGCAAGTTGCACGAGATGGATGTGAAAACAACTTTTTTAAATGGTGTTATTGAAGAACTGTATATAGAACAACCATAGGGGTTTGAAGTTGAAGATATAAAGACTCATGTTTCCAGGTTGAAGAAAGCTATGTATGGGTTGAAGTAAGCTACTAGATCTTGGTATGGAAGAATTGATAGTTTCCTAAAAATTTTGGGATTTACCAAGAGTAAAGATGATACTAACCTATACTTCAAGGTGATGAATGATGAGCTAGTTATATTCCTACTAGATGTGGATGATTTATTCTTGACAGGAGAAAAAAATATCATCACAAATTGCAAGAATAATCTCGCTGCAGAGTTTGAGATGAAATACCTAGGTCAGATGCATTATTTCTTAGGTCTTGAAGTTTGGGAGAGCCCATAGAAGATATTCCTTAATTAAGGGAAGTATTCAGTTGAAATACTAAATATATTTGACATGTTGGAATGTAAAGACATGAACACACCCATGGAAATGAATTTGAAGCTCCTGGTTGATACATTGTCAGAGTTGGTTGATGCTACTCTATACACATATTATTGGTTCATTGTTGTATCTGATGAATACCAGGCCAAATATATTCTTTGTTGTGAACATCTTGAGTCAGTATCTAGTGGACCTTAGACGTGTTCACTTAGTAGCTACAAATCATGTGATGAGGTACCTTAATGGTATGTTGGATTATGGTCTCTGTTATACTGGATATCATGACTTTAAATTGTATGGTTATACTGATTCCTATTGGGCTGGAAGTGCTTCATACAGAAAGAGCACTTCAAGATGTTGTTTCATTTTGGGTTCAGCCATGACTTCATGGAAAAGAAGGAAGAAATCCAATATTTCTCTCAAAATGATAGAAGCGCAGTACATTACAACATGTTCCGCTAGTTATGAATCCATATGGATTCAAAATTTGTTGACAGGTCTGTTCGATCTGTATATGGAAGCCACCATGATTCTATGTGATAACTAGTGTTGTATAAAGATGATGGAGAAATCAGTGTTCCATGATAAGTCGAAGCACATAGATATCTGGTACCACAAGTTTCTTTATATGTTGCAGAGGGGAGATGTCAAGCTCCAATATGTTGGCACATATGAGTAGGTTTCATATGTGTTGAACAAGCCTCTGTCTCAAGTGAAGTTTGAGTACTTTCGAGATAAGCTTGGTGTAGTCCTAAAGGACCTACCTCGAAAGGAGGGGATGACGTGGTACTGGAATAGGCTATCCCACATGGTACTTCATCCTCTCATATCCTTACCTTTTGGGATTTTCGGGTGTACTGACCCAAGAAGGGGTCATCCCTAATTTTATGGGAAGAAGGGGATGAAGGTCTAGAGGGGATATGGATGGAAAAATACAAAATCCTAATTATGAACCTTCCGTATTCTTTCCCGAAGGGGTCTTGAGATAAATGAAACACTTCTCCTAAAAAATCAAATACCTGCAGAAGAAAACATATAACATAAATGTTCCACATGATTTAGGGATTTACGCAAAATGCATTACAAGCTAGACTATACCCCCATGGAACTATGTGTACTTATCCATTCAAGTGACACTTTTCTAGTTCCCTCCACGATAATCTATTCACCATAGGGAGTACCCAGTTTTTTTAACTTAATTAATTAATGGCAATAAATGGGTCTGGAAAAAGGATGCCTTGAAAATGAAGGTGCAACACACCCTATACAAAGGAACCCATAAATAAGTCACTACAACCCTTTGTATGTCATGAACCCCATGACCAATATTCTTACCCTTATTCATGTCACTTCATCCACATGACTTGAGAAAGGTATTTTCGGGAAACACTCCTAAACTTGAGGTACAATTCACCTAATAGGTTGCTTTGTCAACCCTCCCATATCTAAACTTGGAAAATTACATAGTTTATTTGAGAACTTGTTTATTTTGACGAGGTAGTTTATATGTACATTCTTGGATGGCTCTTTTATTGATTCAATTTACTTATCATGATGAATTTGACTTGCGATCCTTGGAGGGCATATTAATTGTCTTTGTAGGACCTAGTTGGTGGACATATTTGGAAAACAAAGCCTAACTTGGTCTTCCTTGGGGCTTGAATCCCATAGGTTCGATACTAGGGCCCACATGTTGGATGATGATAATTTCCTTTGGAGGCCTGATATGATACCATGGAAGACGCAACCCAACCTATTAATATTCCAGCGACCTACTCTTAGTTTCAAAACAACATGTAAAGAGGGCTTGACGTCACCTAGGGTTGAGGTTGTGGTGGTGGAGTTGTTACTCATTGACACTTGGCACGATTTAGTGGGAGATGAATTGAGGAGGATATATCACATAAGTGGTAGTATCTAGAAGCCCCAATGACCTTATAATTTTACTCCAACAACTTGCTCAAGGGGTCAATATGTGACCCTTAGAGGCATGACATCACGTTAGGGTTTCTATTGTGCAATTTTTAAAAGATAAATTGAATTTTCTAATGTAAAGGGGAAAAGTAAGGGTTGTTTCCCCTTACTTTCTGGTTTACCCTAAAATAAGTGGAAAAACTCATGTTATAGGTTTTTGTATAAATATAGATAATTTATATCTCATTTAATCATAGCTCTCCCATTGTGAGAAGACATATTGGATGAAATTTGCGCCCTCCTAGGAATTTTTGGTATATATCTCTTGTGAAAATGATTCTTGGTGATATTTCTTGTTGAATTCTTGAGCTAAAGCCACATGCCCCTCTTTATGGCTTATGTTGTTTCTCGTGGATGATAATTTTCTTGGTGAACTAGGGTTTGATCTCTCACTCTCTCTTGGAATTGGTAAGGAAAATATGCATTTGTTAGTTCTTTCTTGCTTGTTCTTGGTCATTGTTGGTTGAAACCCTAGGAGGAGTATGTTGGATACACCCTCCATTAAGATTCATCTTATTTTCTAAGTTTACAAGTCATATTTTGCAAGGGTTGCTAGGAGAAGTATGTGTGTACACCCTCCTACTTTTACCCTATTTTGATTGGAAAATCCCTAGGGAGTAAGAGGATTTACATCCCTAGGGATTTTTTTGATCCAACAAATATTTCTAAGAATCCATTCACCCATTTTTAAAAGGAACTAATATGAAATTTTTACATTAGAGAAATAAATTGTTTGCATTGGTAAACATGTTTTGGTGGGATATCAATCTTGTTCAAGTTGTAAGATTTTATGCATGTTAAGAGCTTATCAAGGAAAATAGGGCATCTTGATTGGCTTCTTATTCTTAGAGATATAAATCATTAAAATATACAGCTATTAGGGTTACAAAAAAATCATTCTTTTCTTACTTATAACTTATAATTCAACTATCATAAGTTTCCAATAATCTACCCCTATAATCTACTAGTCCTAACACATCTTTTGGGTTGATTAGTTGTGATTTTTGGTATATGTTTTTTATTTATTTAACAACTGTTTGCTACAGACATAAGGATGAAAAATAACTCTCCATTACTTGTTTCTTACAACCTTGTTTCATTGCTACAATATTTTTCTTCAATACTAGAGTTATGCTTGTGTTTAGCTAGCCAATATCTTGCATCATCTACATGAATTTTAGCATATTTTTTAGAATCTCTAATAATTACTCATTTGATGATATATATATTTGTTTACTATTTCACATAGGGACAAAAATATTAAATTGATTGTCCAACTAAGGTATAACTCATACAATTGGATTTTGTTGTGTCTCGGCTATGTACAAACACTTTCTGGAGGTACTCAAAGACTTGGAAACCTTAAACCACTTCTGAGACATGTAATCAAATCCACATTCCACTCTTCCAATTGACTAATAGGGGCATCCATTTCATTATCTCAATTTTCATCTTATTTCCTTTAGGGTAGCTCGATATTCCTCCTTTGAGGTGATAATTTCACCTATAAAGTGATGGGAATACCTATCTGAGGTGACATTGGGTAGGTGTTAGGTGTTCTCTTATTTTCTTCCATATTATGGATTGTTTTGGGCTTTTCCCAACCTACACATTGTGCGATAACATTTTGTCATCGTTTTCAGGGAGGATTTTGAATCCTCTTTTGTTCCCTAATGGCACTTTGGCAAGCTACGATTCCAAATTCGTTACTCCTACATTTCCTGGAAACTCCACTTGAAGGATGCTCCCTTTCGACCTTTGATGAGATCTCTGTAAATCTCATCTAGTGAATCCACCTTCCTAGAACCCATCTTCACTTAAGAATTTCCCCCCAGGGAGATTCACACCTTCCAAGCTCTACCTAAGAAGGCATCCCCTCAAGTCACCCATTGTCAAAACCCCTTTTCATGGTACTGTTCCTCTTGATCCAATGGGCCACCCTTGGGAAAAGGACCTTTACAAACCCATGATAATTTCCACCATCCCTAGATACCCAAACACAATGCCGAGAGAGTCTCACAAATGGTTTACAAATTTTCCTGGAAACAATGTGACCATTGTTGATGATCATCTTTATGCCATAGGCTGAGACATGGAAAATGTGGAAGTGGAACATTAGGAAGAATAAATGAAGATACTAGACTCATCATTGACTGAATATGCTTAGAGATGGTTCAAGGGGATTCCCAATACTCACATCACATCTTATGAATACTTTTCTAAGTTATTCAAGAACATATGGACAACTAAGAAACATAATGGGATGCTCATAGCTCAGTTCAATTAGATAAAGGAGAAGGAGATTAATAGAATGAGTGAATTTGACAACAAGTTTGATATATTGTATAGTCAAATCCCCACATATCTGCACTATATAGTTTTAGTTGTTAGTCTCCTTTATATGAATGCATTCAATGGGAAATTTCGTTTCATTCCGAAGGACAAGAATCCCACCACCTTGGCACAAGACAAAGAGTACAATGAATAAATTGAAGAAAACCTCCTTGATTCAAAGGTTGATCCCTTTTAGTATCCTCATGTCAAGGTAGAAACAAAGACTAAGGCTTCCAGTAGAAGTTCTCATGATCCAATTTCCCTCTTGACTTAGAATATAGATCGAATGACTAATCAATTATTCCAAGATCATAATCAAATCATGGGCCAATTAACCACTGTGAAACAAAATCAATCTACCTCTAGACCTCATTTTTCTAGACAACAGAGAGATTCCACAAGTTGGAAATTAGGGCCTCAACAAGAGTCAAAGGCCCCTAATACATTGAACCTAGTTGGGATGGTTAATGCAGAGAAGTCATTGTGGTGTTATGCATGTTAAGAACCCCACTGAGAGGATGAATCTCCCCGACAAGATGAATATTATATTGATAGTATGAACTTCATGGAAATGATCTTTAACTTACAATAGGAAGAGTTCACACATGAACAAATTTTTGAGGCTAGAAGACAGGGGGAAAGAGAGGGGAGACTCTACGTATTAAATCAGTTGACAGATGATCAAAGAAATGAACTAAGGAAGAGGGAATATTTGACATACTCTAGAAGAAATAAATCTTCAATTCCTCCATCATAATCTATCGCTCCTCCTCCATCTATAGAGAAGGTGGTACCACCACTTCCACCTCCAGTACATGAGTTTCTTCCAAATCCAACTCCAACAAATGAGATTTATTTGAACATGGATGTTGTAGCCATGTTTGGGAAATTGAATATGACGACCCCTGTAACAGAGATGTGCAAAATTCCTTTTGTGAGGAGGGAAGTCTTTGTTGAGTTTCAGTGTACCTTGGGAAGTGGTCCCCTTGTGGTTTTGAGTCTCTAACCCCAAGTGATAAATACATTGGGACTATGTACCTTGTACTTTATGTCTAATTCAACTTTGACTTCACTTAAGTCAAAAAGTTGAATTTTTGTCACTTAAGGAAAAAGTGACTAATTATTCACTAAGTTGGTGAATGAGGGGGCATAAAATGAACTTAGGGAACTTAACCCAAAGTGGGTTTGTGATTACTTGAACCATAAACAAATTCAACTACACCATACACAAGTGCTGCAATAACCAAGATCACAAGAAGAATTACCATGCACAAGAACACAAGAAATATCCCGGGAAACCCTTCTACTCAAGGGAAGAAAGCCCAACAATCCTTTGCTATATTCTCAAGATAAGATCCCCCAACCATAAAACCCTAATGCACAAAAGAGGGTGCTCTAAAACCTTGAAAATTGCACCCAAGAGAGGTGCACACTTCAGCCTTAAAATGTACTTGCTGAAACTCTGAAATTACATGTGTGTGTATTTCCTCAATGGGGAAATCACCCTTATTTATACAAGACCAGAAACAACAATAGGTGTGTCTCTTGGCACAACAGGGCCGACCTAAATAACTCAAAAATAGAAATAATTACAAAATTAAACCTTAATTATATTTCACATATGGTGGGGCTGACTTGTACCCTTTACATCACTATTAGGGTTACAAGTAAATCTTACACTTAGACAATATAACAAGGGATCCACACATCCACTAGTACTAAACCACTAGGGACATGTCCACCTATGCTCAACCATAGGGACAACATACTCAACATACCTCTATCTCAACTGAGTCTAGAGGATAATCATCTAGAGTACCACATTGACTCAACTCTCTACATAGAGGAGAACGATATACCCATCACATGGGAGCACCCAACCTCTGGGGGACGACTCAAATATCACACAAGGGAAAACGATGCACCCCACAACATGGGAATGCCAAAAATTGGGCTCTCTCATAGGTCAACTCAAATCAGTAACAAAGGATAATGTATCCTAGAGGATGTCCCACAACACTGCAATCATCAACACTCCCTCTCAACTAGGGAGACATTCCCCACCAGGCCAAGTCTCTCATGAAAGTACTCAAACTTCATCCTGGCAAGAAGTTTGGTGAATATATCTGCAATCTTTTCATGTGTAGAAAGGTACTACATGTGTACTTCTTTCCTCTTCACCATATCTACGATATAATCATATTTTATCTCAATGTGTTACGATTTATCATGAAACACACGATTCTTAGAGAGATTCACACAACTCTGGTTATCACAATGAATAATGGTAGAATCCATCTAATGATCAAATAAATATGCAAGGATATTGCAAATCCACACTACTTCATGGACTGCCACACTCAACCCTATATACTCTGCTTCTGTGGTACTCAAAGCCACAGAGCTCTATTTTCTGCTGCACTAGGAAACCATGGCAGACCCCAAGGTAAAAAAAAAACAAATGTGCTCTTCCAGTCCACTACACTCCCTACCCAATCTGCATCAACATATCCCTGCAATATCATGTCTATACTGGAGGCATATATTAGGCCATATCCAACTTGCCTTGTAGATATCTCAATACATGCTTCGTTTCTATCCAGTGAGTCTATCTCGACTGAATCATAAAATGACTACGTACATTCACTGCATAACATATATCAGGACTGGTGTTAACTAGATACATCAATGATCCAATCAAATTTCGATATAGATGTGAATCAATCTTGCCTAAATCAATAGAAACCTCATTAATTTTATTCAAATCCATCACCATCGGTGTAGGCATGGATTTTCAGTCTATCATACCGAACTTCTTCAATATATCCACTGTATATTTTCCTTGACTCAGGAAAATATCATCAATCCTCTGCCATAATTATAGTCCCGAGAAGAAGTGCATCATACCTAGATGTTTCATCTTGAATTCAAAAGTCAATTCTCGCTTGCATTCGAAAATAAATCTTTCTGAACCGGTGATGAATAAATCATCAACGTACAAGATCAATATCAGACACTCGTCACCAACAATGTGATAATATAGGTTTGGATAAAAAACACTCTTGTTGAATACCAAACCAATCAGAAATGCATCCATCTTCTCGTACAAAGCACGAGGTTCCTGCTTTAGTCCATGTTATCCCCGATATCTAGGGATAACTAGGATATCAGGTCTCGAGGCCCATAGGTCCTAGACATGGAGTATCGAGAGCAGGATTGACCTGACCATGGCCATGGAGGGCCCATCTTTCTTCTTCTTCACCAGATTTGTCCTGTCAGTAGCAGGAGCTTCCATCACCACTGACTTGGACTTGCATCTGAGAGGACTCTTGCTCCATGAGGTAATTGGTCCGAGGTATCATGGTATGTGTCATGTTTGATCGTTATAACCTTCTTATATATGCATTAGGTTCCTTTCATTTTGGATGACTGCTTGGATCTTACACTAATCCACTTGACCATTGTTGGGGTGATTGATGGGGTGACTTAGCAAGCTTATATTCATGGGTTTTTGTTAGCCACCAAAGGGGATTTGCAGAGCCATCGTCCGCTCCCACC
>SNQJ01S0229921.1:0-14316 GCA_010110895.2 Picea sitchensis
TACTCTACCTCGGCTAAATATAGAGAAACAAATAAACTTCTTCTGTCGACCAACAACAGGCATGGAACCAAAATTTAGTGAGTAACCAAATGTGGACTCGCAATCGCTAAGTTACTCATCCCAATCAAAATCAATGAACCCGGTGAGATCTAATGTAGACTCAAGTGCATAACGAATCCTAAAGGTGATGATTCCCTCTAAGTATCAAGGATACACTTTGTAGCCTTCCACTGTAGCTCATGCTCTTTGCATGAACCTCGAAACCTGCACTAACCCAAGATAGGAGAGGTTTTTCTAGAGGTAGGATATACAAACAAGATCCCCACTAGTTGTTTGTACGTTGTGCTATCAACCAGTAGATTTTCCCCCCACCATCCTCAAGTTTGACTCGTGACAGGAAAGGAGTCGGAGCAGACTTGAGTCTGGCCATGTGAAATCCCTCAAGGAGATCTTGTGCATACTGCTTGAGACATTTGATTCCCATGCATCCCTAATGATTCAAACCAAGAAGGGTAGTGGACCCATGTCCTTCATCAAAACCTGTCATGTAGAATCCCATTGACTGCAAATAATTGTTAAAGTCAAGCTAAATTGCGATCAACAACTCATCAACATACATAACTAAGAGTAGAAGTGAATCAATCATCATGAGCCTGTAGACATTAGGGTCTGATTTACAACATACAAAGTTATGTGAAAATGGGTAGGAGTCCATATTGGCATACCATGCCCCTCGAGTCTAATTGAGGCCATAAAGAGACTTCTTCACCGACATACCAAAGATGAACTCGTGATAAATTCCTGGGTTGCCCATATAGATCTCTCACAGGTTGATCACCGTGGAAGAAATTATTCTTCATTCATATGATGGACTTCCTATCCTCGGGCCGGGCCAGAATGGAAAGTGCCAAACATATGGAATCCATCTTTATTGGAGGAAGGTATCATCATAGTCAATACCATGCACTCATTGAAAGCCTTTGGAAACAAGAACGGATTTGTATCTGCTAATATGTACATCTTGGGCTCCCTTGGTCCCAGATAACTCCATATGCACCTCGACACAAGTTTCCTTCTAGAAGGAAGGGGAACCGATCCCAAGTCTAGTTCTCGAGAGGGATTTATACTCCTCCCGCATGGAAGATTCCCAAATGAGATTTCCAGGAGCCTCACCATAAGACTGTGGATCTGAATACCAAACCATGTTTATGCCTGGAGGCCAATGGTTCAATGGAAACTAGTGCAATACCAGGCTCCTCAAAATCAGATTGATCCCTCCTAGTATCAGTTGGATCAACAACAAGATCCCATGCATCCCCGAGTAGTATGCAAGTCTACTCTGGGCCTCTCACATGGATCTCAGACAGTATCTCGATGCTATGACTCACATCTGACTGTATTGACTTTGTATCCGGGATCATCCGAGTCCCTCTAAATCAAACTCTTGTCCTAAGAAGATCCCAAGTCATTTACAGGAAGAGGTGCTTGTCATTGATGCCAAGAACAACAACGACGCATGGCATATTGGCAACAATGATGGAAAACAAGAAAAATGATGATAGCATCGGGAATTTTTATCTACAAGCTCAGGAGGATGAGCATGGACTCTGTGGAGTGTAGAAAATCCCTTGAGGTCCAAAGGATCGAAACCTTTTGAGAATCTGAACGAAGTCAAAATCTTAGAAGATAGTGGATTTACCATTACATTGGTGAGAAATCTCAAAAGGAACAACTCTCTTGTATGCGCATAAGGGTCCAAGAGATAGGCTCAGGAGGAACAAAGGTCAAAGCCTTTGGAACCTTGAAAATTCTCCCAAGGAAGGACGAAAACCCAAGGAGGCTCTGGTGAGAGCACAACAACCATCGGATCAACGAAGAAAGGAGATATGGACCATTGGATCGAAAAAAGTCATGGGTCATCGAATTTAAGAGAGGAGAATCGAGAATTGGGAAATGAAAGAAAGGAAGTGCTAACTTCCCATTATCGTAAGAAAGTGCAGTCCTGAAGTCCAGCGGAATCCTGGTCGCCCATTGAGGTGAGGGACGCAGGAGAGATCAACATTACCGATTCACAACCCATAAATCAGATATAGAGAAGCAAAACTCTCAAGAAATTCCTCGAAATTCATAAGGTGATCACAATCATTGATCAAGGAAGGTCATAGACCATTGATTTGGCACGACAAAAGTCCAGATTTTGGGAGTTTAGACCCTGAAGAAAGGAGGTCTTCTAACTCCCACATCGCGAGTCGCCAAGTCTTAAAGTATGAATAGGAGATCTAGACCGCTTGGATAAAATGAGGGCATTGAATCGCTGATCCGCACAATGTAATTTTGAGCTTGTGGAGTTGGGAGAGCCTGCATCTCAACAGAATATTTTGAAGCTGAATTTCAAAGAGCTTCTGATTAGCAAGGGTCACAACCATTGGTCACACCGACAGAATAGGGCTCTACCTCATAGTTTCAAGAGTTGGGAGATTCGAGTAAGTGACCGGCTAAGAATATCCTCGATGCGAAATCACCTACACCTTTGATAGGTGTTTGATCACGCTCATGGTCACATTAAAGGAAGGCTTAGACAAACGCCAGACCCATTATGTAAGTTTCTCAGAAGGAACAGCCAAAGGGATGAGCTGTTCTCTCTCTGTGAATCTTAACGGATCGACATTGCATTCACCTGACAATTCTAAGAGCTCGTAGATCGCTAAAGGATCCTAAGAGTCTCGATGTATCTGCCAGTGGAATGAAGAATCATCATAGAGACAATTGATAAATTGAAAAGTGTCAAGACCATAACTTCCGCAGAGGACCCAAAGCTGTACGTACGATCCGGTAGAGGACCTTGGCAATACGATAAATATACTAATAGAGAAGAGAAGGGGTTGTATTCACTGTGATTCATGTATGTGAAGAGAATGTTGTTGAGGTGCGCATGCAGCAGACGTATTAGAAGAACAGAAGAGAAAGATGATGCGAAGTAGGGAATATTAATCGGACATGCAGTGGAATAGTGAGCAAAGAGTAGAACACCGGATGAGACTGGTAAGCCATTGACAACATCAGGACACTATATATAATTTTGTGACAAATTTTTATATCTCAAGGTGGTAGGGAGGTCCTATGGAGGATTGTTGTCCCGAAGTTCATGGGTGCTTGAACACAGGGAGTTGTATCTTGCATCTAGTTGCAGCCAATAAAAACCGTGGTATGGTAGTGCAAGGGAGAACCATTGTTATATATAGTTATGCATGTGGTGGATCGAAGTTGGTGCTTCCATCCGCTTGGTGCTAGAAACACTTAGGGAGTTGGTGCTACTTATAATAATGAATAAGATTGATAATGTACAGAAAATAAAGACTACTTATATTATGAAGAAGAAGAGGTTTTCCTTTATGGGTTTCCACATGAAATTATTGTGTTTCTGTATTCTCAGGTGATTGATCAAATATTGTATATCTATGCATTTTAATTTATCAAGAACATGATAAATAATAATCTATAAAGATTCATAAAAGAACTTGAAAAGTTTCAACCTTATATATATATATAACCTGATTCACCCCCACTCTTAGTTATTTTTCCAACAATTGGTATCGAGCATACTTTGATCAAAGGCAGATCCATAAGCTTGATCATGACTAGTCATGAAGGAAGTTCAATTAATAGAGTCCCTCTTTGGATGGAACAAACTTTGCCTTTTGAAAATAAGGATGAGAACATATTTAATGTCCCCTGGTGTTGGATGTTTGGGATGTCGTTGAAATGGAATATGTGAATCATAGTCTTGGCCTCAAAAGATGATAAGATGGAGTTTGGATTTAATGCAAAAGCAATGAATGTCATCCTCAGTGGACTTGTTGAAGTCAAGTTTGTCAAAGTCATGCATTGTGATTCAACAAAAGTTAAGTGGACAAGTTGATAAGTATTTATGAAGGTAATGAAACGGTCAAAGTGACACTAAAATCCTTTAGGACTCAATCGATCAAATTTGAGCAAGCAAAGATGGATGAAGCATCTAAACTATCGCACTAATTCTACATATAGAATAACTTGTCAACACTATGAAAGGTCTAGGTGAAATGATAGGTGAATCTTTTCTAGTCCAAAATATAATGAGATCTCTTCCCCGATAGATTTAACTCAAAGGTCTCTACTATAGAGGAAATAATTGATTCAAAGCTGGACACTAGATAAACTTTGGAACCATAAATTCCATTAAAATGAGAATCACCAAAATCCAACCACAAGAGAGTAATCCCTTAAAGAAGAGAAAACAAAATCCAATATAGATGAGATTTGAAGCAAAATTCTTGCTAGGAAGACCAACCAAAGGATCAGCAAACAATGCAAACCTTCAAATGTTTCAATTGTGGTAAGATAGGTCATTTTCTATCTAAGTGTCCTCAAAAAATAAAGGATTAGACATATGATGAAGAAGAAAAGAATAAACACAAGAAGGTCTATAGAGAGAATAATTTTAATAAGAAAAGCCCTTGTGTAAACAATGATGATGATCCCTTCAATGATGAATACAAATGACTCTTCTATTGAAAGTAGAATAAATGATGTCATGCTAATAGACTTAGAGGATATAAACACTGAATATACAAGAAGTCAGTTCAATCGGGACAGAAGCAGTAGGGTAGATCTTGAAGGAGAACTCTGTCACATGGAAGAGATTGGATAGACCTTTGAGAAAGAAAGAAACAAAACAATTATTGCCTCGTGCATGAGAAAACATGTAATGAACCATCTTAAGAAATTCTCTGTTGAAATTTAAGTTAGAATAATCTAAGATGATTTAGTACATCCTCACACAACAATTAAAGGAAGCCAAAACAAAAGGTGAATAATTGGAAGTTGAAGTAGTGTATGCCTGAAAAGATCTAGAGAAATTTCAAAAGTCTTACATCATCCTAACTAACAAGAAGTATTAAAGCCTAAGAAGGATTAGCCACCATTCAATCAAGAAAGGAATCTAAAGTTGAAAACCGGTTTGGGCTATGAAGAGGGATCAAGTAGTGGCCAACCAAACAACAAAGAATTCATCAAGTTTGTCAAATCTACAACCATTGACAACGACAAACATGTAAAAACAAAGAAAGATAATCAACCACAGAGAAGGAATGAAAAGGTACTTAACCAATCTATAGAACAAAAGAAATAATACACCTCAAGCCAAGGAAATCATCATGGAAGAAATCGACTACTTAAAGAAGACAACTATTTTCCAGTGTACAAATATTTATTCTATGGATATTGTTTTTAGTGTTCTAACTTTGGCCACAAAGATGTAAATTGTACCTTAAGAATTAGACATGAGAAATCAAGACACCCAAGGAATAAATATCTCACACAACAAAGAAATGAGACAAAATCCAAGTAACAAACAAACACAGAATACAAATCATGTGATTGCTGAAAAGGACGCGATTAATCATAACAATTAGTATGATCCTTTATTCAATGAACTAGAATGTTACATCTGGCATAATTATGGACATTATAAAGCTACGACTGCCACCCAAAGAACTATAAGCTGACAAATCAATGAGTCAGAAACGCCAATGTTTTGGAAGAAGAAGGAAGGTGACAAGTTTGGATTAGTGTTTTCACCTCAAAGACAAAAGAACCCTTGGTATATTGACGTTGATGTCTACTATACGACAAAAGACAAAAAGTAAGTCTCTATCACTCAAAGAAGGGACCGAAATGTGACTTTTTGAAATGATGCTCCAGGAAATATCTGAGGTAAAGGTCTAGTAAGATTAGGTAATGGAAGAGCCAAGGTCAATATGTATTATTTGTTGATGGATTGTTAACATTCTTCTTAAGGTCGGGCCATGTGTGTGACAGGGGATGTGAAGTCACTTTTACTACCAAAGGTTCTAAAATAAAAATAGTGAACACAGGAAAGATGATTGCAAAGGGATTAGAACCGGTAACATTCTATGTTCTGAAGGAAGATAAGTAGGAATGTCATTTAAGAAAAATTGATAAAAGTTGGTTATGGTACAAAAGGCTTGGACATCTCAATTTTGATCATATTGTCAAGATGAATAATGAAGGTGTTGTGAAAGATTTTCCAAGAATATCTAAGCCTCATAATCGATGCAACTCGCCAATCGGGGAAGATGAATTGTGTTCATCCAAATCAAAGAGTTTCTCACATACATAGAAACCACTCATCCTAGTTCATATGGATATGTGGACCATCATGAAAAGGAAGCGAACCAGAGGAGAAAGTTACTTCATGTCGGTCATTGATGACTTCCAAAACTTACATGGGTTTCCCTTTGAGAAAATCATACGCTTGAGAAGTTCAAAAGTTTAAGGCATTAGCCGAAAGAATCGCATTGTGAAGGAATTTAAAGGTAATTCGCTCAGACAAGGGAGGAGAATTTCATTAAGATATTTCAAATAATTCCATGACAAACATGGAATTAAAAGAGACATATACTATTCCAGTGCACTTCACAAATGGACAGAACACCAAAATAGATCACCAAACAGATGGAAAGGGATATGATGAGTGAAATGTCCCTTTCACTCACCTTTTGGGTGGAGGTTGTTCACATGGTTGTTCATACTCTAAACAAAGTGCATCTAAGGCCTAACAATGATAAAAATCCATATGAACTGTGGTTTGGTCGACCTACATCAATCAAGCACTTCAATGTATTTGGAAGTAAATGCTACATCAAAAATAATGTTGATCATCTCAGAAAATTTGATGGTAGAGATGATGAAGGCATTCTTAGGATATGTAATGAACAATAAAGGATACAGATCCTTTAACAAAAGAATGCATAAATCTATAGATCGTATTGATGTTTAATTGATGAAGAAGCCCTATTAAAGATCATCAATAGAGCAATGTTAACCAACTGCATGAAGAATATGATGAGGATAATGAAAAACGAAGAACAAAAAAATCTTAGAGTCACAAGAATATTATGAATCATGTGGAGAAGAGACACCCAAACAAGAAGAGTCAAGACAACAATCAACATCGAATCCTTCCGCATCACTAAAAGAATCATCCTGCAAGTCGATAATTGGTGAGAAAGACAAAGGTGTACAAACCAGAGAAGATTAATCAAAGAAAACCGAGATCACATATAGCCTTCATATCCATGGTGGAACCCAAGAACTTTAATGAAGCCGATGGAGATGTAAATTGGTTAAATCAATGAATGAGGGAACTAGATTAGATTGAAAAGAATGATACTTAGGAACTTGTTCCTAGGCCAGTAAAAAAAAATGTAATAGGGATCCAAATGGGTCTTCAAAAAATAAGATGAATGAGCAAGGGAAATATTGTAAGAAATAAGGCTATATTAGTATGCAAAGGGTAGTTCAAATAGAAGGACTGGATTTGATGAAACATTTGTGTCCATAGTAAGATTAGAAGCTATTAGAATGTTTATTTCCATGCTTGTCATAAGAAGTTTAAATTCGCCCAAATGGATGTCAAGTCATATTTTCTAAATGAAGATATAGAATAAGAAGTCTATATGGAACAACTGTGGTTTCAACCTAAGCCGATAACTCCGACCTTGTCTACAAGTCAAGAAAAGCCTTATATGGGTTGAAACAATCTCCCTGTGCCTAGTATTATAGATTGAATAAGTATCTTCAAGACAAAGGGTTCATGAGAGGAACAGTTGATTGAAATATATATATCAAAATAGAGGATAATGATTTTCATTATGTTGGTCTATGTAGATGACATCATCTTCGAAGCAATAATGCCTCATTGATGGCCAATGGTTTCTTCCATGCAAATCAATTTGGAATTTCTATGATAGGGGAACTGTTATTTTTTCTTAGAGTGCAAATTACTCAGAGGTCCATGAATATTTCTTCTGAGAAATATCTAAGAGAAAATGTTGAAAAAGTTTCAAATGGAAGATTCTACACCTAAGAGCACACCTATGGTCACCGGATGCAAGTTAAGGTAAGGATGATGACTCACCCAATGTTTATAAGAGTTCATATAGGTTCATGATAGGCATCATGTTGTACATCACAACATCTCGCCTAGACATAATTCATGCTGTAGGAATTGTAGGAAGATATCGGCCCCACCTAACAATAGCTTTCAGTCGCTAAAGAATTTTCTCAGATACTTGAAAGGAACAATGAACTATGGCCCATGGCATCCTAGGAATCATAATTTTCAACTATATTTCCATTCAGATGTTGATTGGGATAACCTATTTTGACGAAAGGAAAATCATGAGTGGAGGTTTATTCTTCTTAGGAGATTCTCCTCTCTGTGCTACGGTTTCGAGAAAGAAGCAAGGTTCCATTTCCCCATCAACCACGGTTGAATAAATTGTACCGCCACTTGTTTTACCCAAGTATTGTAGATGATTTAGACACTTGCAAACTTGGAGGTCAAATATATAACGCGACCGATTCCAATTCATTGTGATAATAATTGTGCAATTAGTGCGTCAAAGAATCCTGTATTCCACAACAAGACCGCTATTACACCATCAAGTATCACTTTTTGAGGGAACAGGTGACCAGCACTATTGTTTATTTGCATTATGTTCCATCCAAAGATCAAATTGTGGATATCTTCACCAAACCGCTTGCAAAGTTCGCTTCGAGCATTCACGCCAGAAGCTGGGAGTGACTCGCTATCGCTGTACCAGTCTCATAGCGATCAAGGAGAGTCTCCCACAAGATATCTGAATCGAGAGTGCTCGTGGGGAGAATAGAGTCACCTCACCATCTCTTTGGGACATTGATATCAAAGGCGTAAAAAGGTGTGGTCTAATACAGTTTGAGGTCTAGGAAGAATAGTGCATCCTTCTAGGGTTGCCATCAATGCCAAAGGGGAGATTGTTGGTGACATTTCATTTGAAGAGTGTGCTTGTCATTGATGGCAAGAACAACGATGATGCCATATTGGAAGCAATGATGGAAAACATGAAAACAATGATGATAACATTAGAATTATTGGTTTACAAAGATCGAGGATTTATTAACAACAAGACCTAGAGTGCAGCAGAGCGTCCCTTGAGGTCCAAAGGATCAAAATCCTTTGAGAATCTAAACGAAGTCAAAATATTATAAGAGATAGCATATTTACCATTACATTGAAAGAAAGCCCGTGAAGGAAAAAATGATTTCAAAGTGCGCATCGAGGTCCAAGACAGACCAGAGGAGGAACAAAGTTCAACACTTTGAATAATTGAAAATCTTCTGTCTGAAGAAATGTTAACTTCGAAAGTGGGAGGGAGTGATAGTGGTCAGCCGATCAAGCATCTTGAAGATCCGGAATTCATTGGATCGGTGGGTCATCGATTGGATGAGAGCATAGAATCGGGAATCGAAAAATGAAAGAAATTAAGTGCTAACTTATGACATCGTGAAGTGTGAAGACCCAAAGTGTGAAGGAATCCTAGTTGTCCATTAAGGCGTGGACACATGGTGAGAAATCATCATTACATTGATTTGCAAATCGAGAAACTGGTAGATAGGAGAAGCGAAAACATGGGAAGTCCAAGTTCACGAAGGTGATCACAGCTCATTGATCAAGGAAGTCATGGACCATTGATCTCAATACGAAAAGTTCCGTGAGTTCGAGTCTAACTCGAATAAAGCAGCGTTCTCTAACTTTAGACATCGCGGAGTCACAAAGTCTCGGCACGAAGAGAGGAGATCCGACCGGTTGGATCATTGAGGGTCTTGGACCATTGATATGGAATGATGTACATCAGATTTCGGGAGTTGGGAGAGTCGGTATTTCACAACAAAAATATCCAAAGCGCGGAATGCCTAAAGTGATTTCTTTGATTAGTTACGTGGTCACGTAAGGGTCACATTTTTAGAGGAGAATAAGGAAGGAGATAACATCGCTAGCTCTACCTCCTCGAAGTTTTGAAATTTGGGAGACCGGAGGTGACTCCGGCAGTGAGAATATATATGATGCACGAAGTCACCAAGCACCTTTGATAAAGGCCCCATCACCATGGTCACGCGGAAAGGTAGGGCTTAGCCAAAAAGTTAGCACCCAATGCAGCTTTCGTGAAGGGAAAAGGTGCCAGCGATAAGCGCATCGGTTGTTCTCTCCAGAATTGCTTTAACGCATTGATGGTGGCCTGCTTTAAATCGCTAAGAGTTTCTGTGGTGATCACCGAGGGAGTTTTCAAGATTCTCGATATAACTTCTGTATGGGACAACACTCATCATAGAGACAATTGATTGATGGAAAAGTGTTGAAGATCAGAACTATCAGAGGGGATGAAGAGTTGTGTGCATGATCTAGTAGAGGACTTGGCATGATGTAAATACAATGTAGAACAAATAAGAGAAAAGGCATCTTCAACAGGATTCATGTCCACAGAATAGAATGATGAGGTAAATGCGCAGACATGTTAAAAAGAAAAGAAAGCACAAGATGATGTGAGTAGGAATACACAGATGCAGGTAGAGTAGGGTGTATAGAAGAACAAGTGGATGAGACCGGTAAGCCATTGACAAATACTGAATCACTGTAATAAATTTTAGAAAACAAATATATCTAAGGGTGGCAGGGAGGCGCTAGAGGATTGTTGTCCCCAAAGTTTCAAGTGGGTGCTTGAACACTGCGGGAGCTGTAGCTTCCATCTTGCCGTTCAAAACCAGAGTGGTAGGGTGGGGCAAGGGAGAACCATTGTCCTCCATGTTATATAGGTTGGTGCTTCAGTGATCGAAGTTTGCGCTTCCAATCCAAAGGGTGCCTAAATACTTAGAGTTGGTGCTTCCTTCTATGGGTGCTAGAGAAACCGCAGAGTTGGTGCTCTCAGCAAGAAACAACTTGCAAAACAAAGGTGGTAACCTCACAAAGAGTTGGTTCTCAAAAGAATGATAATGCACATAAAATAAAAATTACTTATCATATGAAGAAGAAGTAGGCTCTTTTATCCCTTATGGGTTTCTTCAGAAAATCTCCGTCTCGCGGTATTTTGTGATTGATCAAATATTGTATAAATATGCATGTTAAGTTATTAGGAACACATTAAATAATAATCTAGAAAGATTCATAAAAGAACTTGAAAATTTTCAATCTTATATCTATATATAACTGATTCAATTCCCCTCTCTTAGTTATTTTTCCAACAATTGGTATATTTACAGGAAGAGTGTGGTTGTCATTGATGGAAATAGCAACAACGACGATGAAATCTTAGCATAAATGATGGAAAACAAGAAAACAAATATGATAGCATCGGGAACTATTGTCTACAAGCTCAGAAGGACGAGCACATGGACTGCTGTGAGTGCAGTAGAAAGTCCCTTGAGGTCCAAAGCATTGAAACCCTTTGAAAATCTGAATGAAGTCAAAATATATGAAGAGATACTCATAGGAGGAACAAAGGAGACATACCGTAGGTCCAAGAGACAGACTTGTAAGAGGAACAAAGGTCAAATCCTTTGGAATACTTATAAAATATTCTAAGTCTGGGGAAACAAAGCTCAAGAGGAGGAGGATGCTATCGCCGGATCAAGCACCGGTGGAAGATTTGACCATTGGATCGAGGAAAGTCGTTGGTCGTTGATCGGACGAGAGAGGAGAATTGGGAATCAGGGAACGAAATAAAGCAAGTGTTAACTTCCAAAATTGTGAAGTGTGAAGGAATCACATTCGTACATTGAGGCAGGACACGCAGAGAGATCAACATTACCGATCTGGCCAAACCGGAAATCATAGATAGGAGAAGCGAAAACTTATGATGTCTGAGTTCGTGAAGGTGATCATAGTTCGTTGATCGAGGAAGGTCCTGGACCGTTGATCTGGCACAAAAGTTCAAAGTTTGGAGTTCATACTCAAAGAAAGGAAGTTCTCTAAATTCTAACATCACGAGTCGTGAAGTATTGAAATACAAAGAGGAGATCTGATCATCGGATCACCGAGGGTTCAAATGATCTGGCACGATGTACTTTTGGAGTTCGTGAGTTGGGAGAGTTGGGGTATCTCACAACAGAATATCCGAAGCATGAAGTTTCAAAGCACTTTCGACAGCATGCGGTCACGTACTCGCTGGTCACATCATAGGAGAATAGGGAAAGGATCTAGTGTCATTAGGCTCTACCTCAGAGTTTTGAGATTCTGGATATTCAAGGTGACTTGTAGTAGAATATATGAAGCACAAATTGAAGCACCTTTTGATAGGCATTTGATCATAGTTCGTGGTCAAGTGAAAGGAAGGGTCTTACGTAAAAGCTAGTGCGCCAACCGTAGTTTTCTAAGAAGGGAAAGCAGCCAAAGGGATGATGGTGGATATTCTTCCGTAACCCGCCGCAATCAAACCCGATAGTATCTACTAGAGAGTCTGGCATTTCAAGGTGATCACCGTAGGATCCGAGAGTCTCAAGATAATTGCTAGCGGAATGAAGACTCATCATAGAGACAATTGGACACATGGAAAAGTTTCAAGACCTGTAACCGATGAGAGGAAGAAGAGTTGCTTCATGATATGGAAGAGAACTTTGGCATGATAAATATATGCAACTATAGCTGCATCTCACCAGATTCATGTGCATAGAAGAGAATGTTGAGTTGTGCATGTAGAGATAGAGAAGAAGAACAAAGCGTACATTATGCACAAGGAATACACCCATGTAGGTAGAGCGAGCAAAGATAGAAAACAAATGATGAGACCTGGTGAAGCCACTGACAAACATTGTATCAATCGCAATAAATCATAACAAATTCCTTATATCCTCAAAAGTGGTGGGAGGCGCTAGGAGGACCCGTCCCAAGAGTTTCAAGTGGGCGTTTCGAACACGAGATTCGTTCTCCATTTGGTTGCTCGCAAAACCGTGGTGGGTGGTAGGGTGGTGCAAGGAACCATTGTTATCCGCTATAGCCGTGTTGGCGCCCGTAGACCGGAAGTTGGTGCTTCCATTCAGTTGGTGCCGGAACACCTCGCGGAGCTGGAAAGCCTCTCTAGTGCTTGAGAAACCGTAGATTTGCGCCTTAAAGGTGCTGCATCTTGTAAAACGCAGGTGGTAGCCTCACAAATATTTGGTGCTCATAAGAACGATAATGTACGAAAAATAAAGACTACTAATCATATGAAGAAGAAGAGGTTTTCCCTATGGGTGCTGTAGGATCCAGAAAGCCCCCTGAGAAGGTAAACTTCTGACAGAGGAAGAGGGGACTGCCTCTTTAGCTTTCTGAAAACTACACGCTACTGAAACAACTATAGCCCGCGGATACACGCGTGCTATAGACAGTTAGGGCGCGGGTTACCCGCGTGCAGGCCTTCTGCAGGCCGCGGGTACCTCTGTGTGTCCCGAAAAGAAAAATGTCGAGCGTCAGTTAAACAGAACTGGTATTGATAACCAGGCTCTCTGCTAGCTTTCGACTAACAGAAAACAAAAAATAGGCAAAGAAACAAAAATTTAATTCTCTAAACTACCAAAAGATCTTTCACCAAACCAGGAGACCCTAAGAGTAAAATATCCCCAGTGGAGTCGCCAATTCTTTTGTGGGGTATTCTACCCTACGGACTAATAAGCTAGGGCTCTAAGCTTATACGCAGATCATGACCCTCAAGAATTAACTTTTGACCTTCTACCCGAACCTGAAACCCCTTTCTTCACATGCATACAAGAGAAGAATAAACCAACCTTTTTCCGGACGGCTGAAGTAGATCCTCCGTTGAGTTTCTTGTCCTTTTGCTGCTGTTGCTCCTTCCACAAAGATTCCTGCAATCAAAACAATACTATGCATGCATGCTACTGATCTATTATAGGGTTAGAGATAAAAACATAAATCAAATATCATAGATGAGACTCATGTATGCGGGATGTGAAAAGTATCTTTTTCATTAACTTCAATATAAACCAACTTACAATGATTTCTGAGGCCGGTCACCGTTCCACGATTCTGATCCCGGGCTCTTCCTCTTCTTTTTTGTCCTCCAACTGTTGCTTCTTGAGTTTCTCCTAAAGCTTGAGGCAAAGCTAAAGGGTTGGGACAAAACTGGCTCGGCAATTTGGCAGAGTTCCTTTACTATGATTTTCCTCTCTTGATTAGTACCCCTACCCCTCCTTTTATAGGCTAGGATTTTCCTCCTTTGATTAGTACCCCTACCCTCCTTTTATAGGATAGAAGAAGCTGGTTTTAGTCGAACTCGGCCATGCATGGCGGAGAGTTTCCAAGACCGACAAAAGCCTCGCGGTTGTCTCTACGGAAACTTCCCCATTTTGCATTGTTAGGGTACTCGCAGGTCGCTTTTGGCTAGCTCATGATACCCCATGCGCAAGAGGGACAAGAAAGTATGTTCACGCCTAAAGGATCGCGCCCAG
>SNQJ01S0229922.1:0-14429 GCA_010110895.2 Picea sitchensis
ACAGGGCATCCAACAGAGCAGAGTGCAGGCAAGAACATACTCAACTTACCTTACTCAGATTCTGAATCTGAGCAACAAATTCAATACCCTGCAGTTAAGAGTTCTGAACAATCAGCTGAATGAGCTCAGAATTATCAAACTTTCAGTCAGGTAGAGCAGGGAGAATCATCAAAAAACCCTAGGTCAAACAAATCTCAAAGGATCAAACATCTAAAGGAAGTAATTGCCCAGCAAGAAGTCTTGGAGCGGGTGATTAAGGATAGATATAAAAAATTGTCTGACAACTTTGCCAAGACAAATGCAGTATTTGAAAGACTGGCCAAGGAGAGTGTCAGAGAGAAGAAAAGGAAGGCAAAACTTGCCAAAGAGTGCAACAGCCTGCGGTGTCTTACCAAGCGCCTCAAAAAATAGATCAGGGGTTTGAAACGAAAGTTGAAGCAAAAAGTGAAACAAAGACCTCACCCAGACCTGAAGGTTCTTGCTCAGGTGGCCGTCAATATGCAAGGTGAGAAGTCAGATGCCCCTTAATTTTGGTTTGAAATCAATTTTGAAGGTGAAGGCTCTTTTTGTGCCCTATCGGGACTTTCAACAGCGCTAGGCTACTATTTCGTTACCCGTTAGTTGTGGAAAGCGATAGCTTTCAACAGCTAACCTGTGAAAAACTCAAACGGTTGCGCTATTGAAAGCTGGGCAAGCAAGTTTTGAGGCCGAGAACGCAAAAGTTTATTTCAAACATGTTTTGAAGATATGCCAACGAATTAGTAGACTATTAAAATTGCATGCAAGTGTTCAACCTCGGGGATTCGAGTGATTTTGGTTACACATTCAAAATCATTGCCTAAAAACTCGCCCATTGATAGTGGAAGGTTGAACAGTCATATACAGATGTCATGTTATTTCACCACGCTGCAGATGCTGAAAGCTAGAGGAGTCAAAATGGCGAATTTTGGAGGCTGAAGACAGTGCGACCTCTTAGTTTAGTTGTTGAAGACTTTAATGTTAGAGTTGTTTAAATAGAATAGAACTATTTTCATTTAATAACAGATCCATGTTTTTAGGATCTGTTCAACTGTTTGTAAAGGCTATAAAATGCCTATTTTGATATCAAACAGGGGTTCGACTTTGAATACTATGATGTTGCCTCTGTAACACACAGACTTATTCTTATTTTATAAAAAACTGCAAGCTTCTTTCAGTTCTGTGTCAGATTTTCTCTTCTGTTCCTTTATAGCTTATGAGTGGAAGTCCTTTGTTGAAACTCATTTAATTTGCAGTGACTGTCATCTCACTGATTAATTGTCTTAGTTGATTATCATAAGTTATTTCTTGGTTGTTAGACCCATTGTGTTTGTTGGCATGGAACATAATCTGGTTCAATAGTTGTTTTCTTTCCCCCATTTAATCAAACTTTATCTGACCACGGTGCTAGAAAGCCTTGTGAGATTTTGTATCTCTAGACAGTCTTGAAAACATTCAAGTACTTAGATATTCATTTTGACCCAAAAACCATATCAAATATTGAGAAAATATTACCAAAAAGAGTTAGTTACTAGGCATCTCCGACTTACAGCCTAGGAGAGTTTCCTGGAGTGATAACAGATACAACACATCAAACGAGGAAGGAAATTAAGGAATGTACCAAAGGAAGCAGTGCACGCCAGAAAAGAAGGGAAATCAGTGCGACAAAAGGAAAGGAAAGTAGTGCACCGGGAATTAAGGAGAAGTGCAGAGCCAAAGCAAGGAATGAAGATCGACCACGCGAAGGAAGTTATTATGTAGACAAGACTAATCTAGTAGCATTATGGTTTGGGGCTATGATGTTAGGGTTTTTTGTTAGGGGCCTAACCTCCCTAATCCCTCACATAAGTAGAATAATATAATTTCATGTAATAAAGGCCAATATTAATAAGGCCTAGCAATAAGGAAGAATAAATCAAATGTAAGAATACCTAATAGAATCTTCCACTTCTAGAAGGATATTCCTCTAGATTGTTCTTTTGGATAGATATATTTATTATAAATAAGAGTAGAGGGTATGAGAAATGTTGTCTTGTAGATTATTGTAATAGATCTCTACTCTGTTGGAGGTTTCCCACTCGAAGACGCAAGTGAATATTGATATCATTAATCAAGTTTCTCTTTCTAGTGTTATTCTGTTATTATTCTGGTATTTTTCTTGTTATATCATTGTTGTTCTACCATTTCTAGCTAAAATAAACATGTTCTGCATACTATTTTATATTTGGAATACTACAAGTGGTATCATAGCATATCCCTCGACAGAAAATTGTGGGTTAATTTTTTCCAGGGTAGAGACGTATTATGGCGTCTTAAATCTACAGAGATTTGTCGATCAATGCATAAATCTATTTTCAAGGAAGCATACAAGCAAGAACTATAAGTGGTTTTTAAGCATACATATGTTGGGCATCCTTGAAATCCCTGTTGGTACCCCTTCAACTGGTAGTGCATTAGAAAACACATGTATATGGATTGGCCTATATATCCTGAATCCCTCCATAGATAAATCGATTGGTTGCCCGACTGTTATAGTTCCACCGAGAAAAACACTCGGGAAGATACTCTCTAGTACATGGGTAGTCGTGTAGTATGGCTAAGATCACGGTCTAGCCTCCTTAGATAACGGGTCAAGTACTATTTTTGGAACCCACACATATATTAGAGAGCTATATCACATGGAAAACCCTTCTTTGTAGAAACCCTGAATACCCTACCCCCTGGGAAAGAAACAAAAACATAACAGACAAGATCTATTGTCATGCAAATGTGCCTTCTGCATTTTGGTTGCGAAATTACTACACATTTCTTCTTGTAAATAATTTGGGCATTTTGTCATTGTATTATTGTTCAATCTAAAGTATAACTCCACAGGAGTAGAAAAAAAAACCGAGTATAATGGTCCCACCAACACACTTATTTGGGACCTATCCCATTGGGTTCCTCTCTTCGCCCCGATTCCAGTGATACCTATCATTTTTAACACAATTTGTTTTTGTGGACCCAACCCTTCTCTGGCACACTTATTTGTCCCTTATCCCTTTGGATCCACCTTTTCTCCCTGATTGCAATGGTACCTATCATTTGACACTCTTATTCTTAGTGGTCTCACCCACCCTCCTAACCCCTTGTGTTTCCCCTATACCCTTTTTCTACCCATTTTTCCAAATGGCCACTACCCGAACCCAAGAAATCGATACCTTGTTTACTAACAACCACCAGAACAAGGAATAAATCAAAAATATCAATGACAACCTTAACTCAATCAATTCATCTATTCAGACCCTCCAGGACCAATGTGCCCACATCAAAGACCTCAAGGCCACCTTTGAACACTTCATGGGTTGTTCACATAACCCTTCCTCTTCTTAACAACCATCTTATCAGGATGATTATTACTAGACAAATCGGTAAGTGATGACACAAACTAATCTCCCTAATTTCAACAAGAAATTAGAAGAAAACATGACAGAATACAAACTTCTCCTTAGATTTCATTGTAATGTATACTAGTTCAATGAGGGATAAATGACATACCATTTAAACATTGTTTGATCCTTGCTATTGTTGTCCTTGCTTCATCCTTAGGTTTGTGGGATGTTGAACCTTCTAAGAAACACAAACCAACAAAGAGAGAGCAACAATATATATATTCCAATGAAACCTATGCATAAGATCAAGGAGTTATGCAATAAAAATGGAGATACTTTCATAGGTAAGAAATGTATTACTACATTATATTGATGAAAGTGGAGAATACAACCCATTCCTTGATGTTGCAAGGTCCCTTTCAATGGCCCTTTGACTCAACACACACACATTTTCTCCAATTCATTTGATGAAGAGTATACACAGCCTGACTTGGAAAGCTAAGGCAAAGCTATCACAAGCATAATCTTCAACATAATTCTTCATGCATAAGCTAGCCTAACTTTTCCCATGAGATATACTTCTTTATATAGAGTGAAAAGGGATGGATGAAGAAATTAGGATGATCCCACTAAATCAGTGAAGCGAGTGAGATCCAAACTGATCGGAGGCCACCTCATCTTCTCAAAGATTCCATTCTAGAACCTTCGATAAATTCACTTTTTTCCTTTGTTTGAGCATCATCGCACCCTCAACATTATCATCCTATGATGACTTCGCAGGACACTATGGTGCAACACATGATGATTAGCGATCATCGCACCCCTAACACTGGTAAGGTGCGACGATCTTTTTTGATAGGTTTTTTCAATAAGGGAAAGATGATTCCATTTCTTAGGGGAAAGTCTTATTTCTCCAGTAGCCTTCAGGGAACATAGAATTCAGAAATACACATATCATCATTGATCACAGGGTGACAAAAATAATGTGTAATATAATTCCCCCAAAATTATGAACTTGTAACGCATGACAGTTGGAATACTTTGTAGAATGTGTGTGTCGCGAAAACAGAGCACATTAGTTGGAAACCTGTCAACAAACAAGCATCTGCATAATAACATACCATTTACTGAGGTGGGCATTCCCATACTCAAATTACAAATGACCCTAAGAATAGGTGTCAACTGAATCATGGCCACCAATCATACACTGGGGATCCATGCCATTATCATTCAACATAGCCATGAGAAATACACTATGGATCTATGCTATAAAGGCTCAAATTTGGACATATCCACAAGAAATATACAGTGTATCTATGTGTCAGTACAAACTTATGAATACTCCATCGCAACCTGGATCCATTTGAAATTATCTAGGGTCTTCATTTCCATCGTCCTGAAGTAGGAATATATCCATGTGATTACAAATGTTGAAGTTGAACATGGTAGAAACCACTTGATTACCAGTCATTAATGGATATCGTTAACAAGTGGGAGGGAAATCACCATTAATGTCAATGACCCCCCAAGGTACTCTAGTACAATCCAATGAATGTGAATTAATGAGATGAAGTCAACCACTTGATGGAATTTTCCAATCAGGGGCTAATGATGTGAACCCACTATCGAAAATGAGGAAACCCGCCATTGAGGCATGCAGGCTCCAAGGTACTAAAAGATTTCTAAGTCTAATTCCTAGATAATGACTTGAAGTCGAAATGATAAGACTCTTCATAGGAGGGCCTTAATGTATCCCCCATAAATGGGGCACGAAACATGTAACCAATTTGAAGAATATCAAAGTCTAAAGTGATTCAAGACTGACTCAGGGAAGGATGACATGGTAAGAGTTTGAGGACTGCAAATGGCCGACTCGATAGAAGGCTTGTTTCGTTTGAACTTCTCTTGAACATATGAATAACACAACAATTGTCTTGGAAGAAATGACTCAAGGAGGACCAATATACAGACTTTTGGATGATCAAATGAGAGACAAATGGATTTCCCAACCCAAATACAATAATGAAAAGGGGTTTCATGTTCAAGAGAGACTTATTTCCACTAACACAAATACAGATATACATTTCTTTCCCAATTTTCCCCCACCATTTCTGGTGAGTACCTCTTTATTTTTACACAAGATTGAGGAGGATAACATATGCTTGAAATTTAAGCTCATCCTTCAGATGATTCCCTTGGAGTATTTTTTAACGAACCCTAGGAAGGAGTGGTTTGTTCCCATATGGGCCTTTCGATGTTTGTTTTACGAGTCCAAAGAAAGAAAACTCAGGGGTTTTTCAAGTTTAGATAGTCTGAAAAACACTTAAAAAAAACTAAAAAAATTACTTTTTCATAAAGTAGTCTGATAAGATTGAAAAAGAGATAATCTACTGCTCAATAGACATTTTCTTAAAATACTTTAACTAGCGTTAAAAGAATAAGATCGCTCGACAATATTTTCATGTTTAGGGAGTTTGAAAAGAGCTTAAAGAGGACTCCATGGGGGTTCCTTTTTCGTATAGCCTTTACGATTCTGAAAAAGTGATAAAAGTTTACTCGGTTAAATTCTCATAGACTTATGAGCGTGAGAAAGAACAAAGACTATGCTCGATGTTTTTTACTGAAAAAAATTAAAAGCAAAACACTTGTAAAAAATGATAAAAAGGTTGATCCATATCAAAATTCCAACCGCTTGACTTGTATCCTGTAACATTGACACTTTGAAATGTTCATTAGTTTTTAACATAGGTAAAAAATAGTGAAAAATAATGTAATTTTAGGTAAAAAAATGGTAAAATAGGTTAAATAAGTCAAAAACAAGTTCATCTTACCATTCCATTTGTAATTTCACCAAAACTAGTGTCAAAACCCCTATTTTCCTCCAATCTTAAAATGACGATTTCGACATGATTTGTGGACTATTTCTCGAGCCATCTCTGTGAGGTTAGTTATATTCCTTCCCTCTCTCTTTCTATAGTAATTTAATTCAGTTGTTTTGGTTATTTTTTAGTTTTGTGGGAAATTTTCCAAAGGAGAGAGTGCCTCTAGATCATCGTAGGTTCTCCATATCAGGAACTCTGATGATCTAGGATCATCCCAGGGGTTACACTGATGAAGTGCGATGACATCGTACTATGGTAAGCCTGGGATCTGCGATGACCACAACTAAAAAAGAAAAAAGAAAAAATGAACTAGGGAAGCCCACAATTTCATATTTTCACTGAACTAATTCATCTTTAAATGTTGTTTGGGAGACTTTCCATAGTTCATCATGCTTGAATGGTGGGAAAGAGAGAACGAGGAGGAATATTATATTGTAGGGAATGATCCCAACACAGTCATGGCACTATGGGAGTGCGTCTTTCTTAATTTCTTCAAAGTGTAGGTCATGAGGGCCCAATTAGGTCTATTGCAGCATTTGGTCCGAATGTGGGACGTGAATGAACAATTTTTTCATGTTGGGGTTCATACACTCACTTTGGATATTGATGAAATTTATTTCTTCTCTGGATTATCTCATCATGGGGCTCAAGTGTCACTATCAGGAGGAAGAGGAGGAGGTGAGCCAATGGATTACTATGTCACTAACCACTGCTTGACCGATACAGAGAAACATAGTGGTAAGGTTCCCATAAATAACATCCTTGACTTATCGTTAAGGACCATACTCTTCACCATCACCTGTGTAGCTAGGAGTGCATATCAACATATGTCCTTGCAGAGTCAGTTTTAGTATGCCATCGAGTGCATGGAGCCTTGAGTATTCAACTGGTGTGAGGGTCTCCTCAAGAATATGAAAAAACAATTAACAAAGTGCATGACTGGTCGGCTGAAACAATTTGGATATAGATCGACTTTGGTGTCCTTTTTCCTAGAAAGGCTCCCACTACTACGTCTCCAAAATGTGGATTGGGGTGTGCCTGCTCCACAGGATCCTCGAATGAGGAGGTGGGTCGACTTGATGGCACGCCATGGTGGTGTCTCAACTGTTACGTATGGACCGAACTTTTTCTAGTGGATGAGAGATCAACCTATAATGATCAATGATTACGCATATGTCGGGGCTGAATTTTATGGTGATCCTAACTTGGCACTACTCGAGGGTTCATAGTGGGGAGAGATAGGTAAAAAATACTTTTTCATTATATATTGTTTTTGGCATTTTAATTTTGAAACTTTTATGTTATGTATCTGAGACCAATCAAAAGCTCTCAAAATGAAGATGTGGCACCTTTCAAACCTCCAGCATCATCTCCAATCCAGATATGTGAAGAGGGAGGTGCAACGGAAATTCGAGGAGTAGTGGTTGAGGATACCGAGGAGATTGAACACAACCTTGATGGATTGACTATGGACATCCCTGACATTACTGTGGATGAGTTGCCTCAATGTTACCAATGCCATGTTGTTGGCATTTCAACATCTGTTGGTCGAATGCTCCATCGTGTAACATGGGAATGGTTTGTTATCATGAGTAGTATCCATGATACATATGTATATGAAGCCATGTGCTTCAATATTTTGGTCTCAAGACAGACTTTTTTGTAACTTTTTTTATTATAATAAAAAACTTCTACCGACTTACTTGTGTTTTTGTGTTTGTGTTTAAATTTATAAATTTCACAACTGTCTATCTAAAAAATAATTAGCTAAAGCATTTGTTAATGTGTTTAGATATCTAGGAATGTGTTGATATTCAATGTAATAAAAATTCATTTCCAAGAGGAGAATTCTCAAGTATACTCGTAACAAAGTAGCACTTTTGATGGAATAGATGTTGCTTAATTGCATCACTACAAGATGATAATCGAGTCGTACAATTAGATGACAGATACCAAATGAAATGGTGTCAGTCAATAACTCAATGACTTCACTATATTCCACAATATTATTAGTTGCACGACCCAAGAAAATACCATGTAGAATTATCAACTCGTTTGTAGGTGCATAAATTTCCCATGCAGCAGATGTGAGATTTTTAGAACTGCGACTAGCACCATCAACAAATCCAATATAAGGTAGCGAGAATGTCGACATCTGGAAACCAATCACAAGGAAAGGTAAGAAGTTTGAGGGTAGAAACAGAAATGACAAAAATCACACTAGAGTATGATACATTAAAGTACAAAGAACTTATGCAAAACATTTTAAGCATAGTACTTCTTTAGGTAAAGCCCATTTCTAGGTTCACCCAAAGGAATTCCATCGTAATCAACCATCTCATAAGCCCCTTTCTCTAATACGTGTTTAACGATATAAGGACGATGCCACATGGGCACAAATTTACCTGCCCCCAAAACATCATGATCTTGGTCATAAAGGAGAACCAAATCACCTTCAGAAAAAATATGAGGTTTAACATGTTTGTCATATTGAGCATTAACACGTTTCTTCTAGGTTTCTATTACTAATGCAGCATCATGACGGGTCTCTTCTAATTTCATTAAATACAATAGACGTTCTTCTTTTTCTGTGGTGTTGGGGAGGAGTTCGAAAGATAGTTTCAAAGACGAAATTTCAAATTCAACCGAAAAGACAGCTTCGATACCATACACTAATTGGAAAGGCGTGAAACCCATAGCAGATTTAAATAACGTCTGATAGGCCCATAATGCCGAAAAAATAATTGTATGCTAACTTGACTTATGAATCCCTACCATCCATCGAAGCATAGTGGTTAAAACTTTGTTCATTGTTTCAACTTGGCCATTGGCCCGTGGATAATAAGGGGTTGAGTTTTCAAGCTATAAACCCAACTTATTGATAACCTCARACATCATAAAATTTYGAAAATGGGTGCCATGGTTGGTGACGATGGCTTGAGGGACACCAAACCTAGTGATGATATGATTGACTATGAACAATGTTGCAGTTTTCCCGGTGTTATCGAATGTAGGCATCGCTTCAACCCACTTAGTGAAATAGTCCACAACTATAATGATATATCCATGCCCCCCGATCGAGTGAGGGTTACATGTCATGAATTCAATACCCCATTTAGAAAATGGACCAACGGAAACTACAGGATGGAGAGGAGCAGGATGAGATCAAATCTTATTATTATAGGTTTGACAAGCATGGAATTTCTCAACTGTGAGAATACAATCTTTGAAAAGCGGAGGCCAGAAGTAACCATCTTGTAGGATATTTTGGGCAGTGGCATATCCAAACATATGATCATTGCACGCTCCATAATGAAAGTCATTTAGTGCTTTCTCAGCTTCATCATAAGTCAAACATCATCAAAACACATAATTAATACCACGACGGTAAAGGATATCACCAAGGATAATATATTGATGGTATTGATACCTAATACGATGATGATCTACATGAGATACATTAAGATGGAAAGTTTGGGTTTGGAGGTAAATTGTGATGTCTCCATACCATATATCATCTGAACTAATAAGAAAGAGAGATTCATCAGGAAAAGAATCTTCTGCCACATTTTTTGTATCAATGGAGGGAAGGTCACAGATCAACTTAGCAAAGACCAAATATTTCTTTGACTTGGCTTTCTCAAACTCCAAATCAAACTCCTGGAGAATCAAAATCCATTTAGAGTATTTTCCCTTTATCAATTGTCATGTAAGAATATGTTGCATGGGGTTGCAATCATAAATAATTGTGGTCTTGTGCAATAAGATATAATGACGAAAATTTTGGATAGCTTGAAAAGATGCCAAGGCCAATTTCTCCACATGCATGTATTTCATTTTGATGGTCGTAAGACTCTAAATTAAATAGTAAATGACATGTTCATCGTGTGAATCATCCTCTTGGACCATAACAATGGAGATGGTGTGATCTGAAGAAGCCAAATATAGGATTTAATCTCAACCGTAATATGGGGGAAATAATAGTGGTGTGTGGGTTAATGCAAGTTTCAAAGAATCAAATGTTTTGTTAGCGGTATCATCCCACAAAAAATCATGACCCTTCTTAAGAATTTGAGTGAAACCTTTCGTTAGTTTGACATAGTTAGGAATGAATCGATGTAGAAAGTTTTCATTCCCTTGCAAACTTTGGAGTTGGTGTAAGTTAGAAGGAGGAGGCAAATTGATGATGGATTCAACCTTCAACGGATCCACCCTGATCCCATGCATGGAAAAAATAAATCCTAGAAGTCATCTAACCTTGACACAAAAAACAAATTTATGTGGGCTCAATCATATACGGTAATACTAACACTTGAGGAAAATAACTCTTAAGTGTGTTGGACGATCTTGACAACACATGGAATGCATTGGTAAATCATCAAGATAAGGTTTTACAATATGCTTTATATCGTGAAAGGAATAAGACATAGCTCTTTGAAAAGTCTCACCATCATTCTTGAGACCAAAAGGGAGTTTACGATAGGCGAAAGTACCCCAAGGACAAATAAAGGCGGTTTTATGCTGATTCGTCGGTAAAATATTTATTTGATTATAGCCAAAAAATCCATCCATCATAGAGAATATTTCACTTCTAGCACAGTCATCGACGATCTGGTTGACGAAAGGGGTTGGATAATTATCTTTAGGGAAATCCTTGCTAATATCCCTAAAGTCAAAAAACACACAGATCGTTCCTTTTTTCTTCGTGAATGAAACAAAATTGGATACCCAATCAATCAATGTTGCAGGGTAGACAAAACAAGCTTGATTAATATTTTCATCTTAAATTTTGATTGCAGTGACCTTTCATGGATGAACTAGGCGAATTCGTTGTCAAACAGAATTAACTTCAAGGTGTGTCGTAATTTCATGTACAATGATATCTAGATCAATTCCAAGAATCTATTTGTAACTCCATGCAAATACATCAAAAAGTTATTGGAAAAGGGCCTTGTAAGTTTGGATCTCATCGAGAGAACATGAGGCACCTATGTGAACATTTTCCACAATTCCAGGCTTACTCAAAATATTTAGAGGGATGGTGGGTGAAATATTGTCCAAGTTTCCTTCATACAAAGCATCATGTGTTGGTTCAGAAACTGGGTGGATATCAATAATTGTGGACAGATTAGAAATCCATCAATAACTCTCTATAGTCTCAGGTTCGAGGAAGAGGATAGAACGATGATGTCCATCATCCCATGGGATTTCTTCCAGAGACATAACTTCCATGATTGCTTAATCAATGTGTAATATCATGTGAAATGGATCAGGAGACGTATCATAGGGAGAGTGAGGAGAAGGAGATGTTGATTGAATAGCTTGATAAGCCAATTCAACTGGACTTAGTGGCATTTGGTCTCCATACCGAGGACATTCTTCCAAGCTAGGTACTATCCAAGGGTCATAAGACTTAGGGATTTCGCTAACACTGGTTGAAATCATGTTAATATAATTGGAAATAGGAGGAGGAACATCGGGTGGTGGAATGGGGAAAGTTCCCATTAATGATGAATCTTTCAAAAGATCCATACCAACATTCTCGTAACCAGTAGGCATTTTTTCTATGAATGGAACATTACTAGTGCGTGAATCGAAACTTAAAAAGGCAAGTTGATCTACTGTAACAACTTTACCCTGGTGAGGGAAACATATCACACAGAAAAGAGTATAAATAATTTCTCGCATAATATCGATCCAACTACGACCAAGTAAGAGGTTATAATCGAGAGGTGCATCAAACACTTCAACCTCAGCAATAACTACTTTTCCTTATAACGCAATAGATAATGCAGGAAGAGCACCCTAAGGTTTGTACCATGTACCATTAAAATCTTTTAACGTGTTGTGTGACTCGATAAGGGTAAGAGAGCCAATGGCTTTCCAACAAGTGATGGATATGAAGCAAGTTGAAGCCCCTTCATCAACAACTGCTCGAAAAATATTCTTGGTTTCCACAATTACTTGTATTTGAAAAGCAAATTGATGAGGGAGTCTTGGGACATGATCCTCCAAGTAAAATATTATCAAATTTATGCCAGTGGGATCGATTCCACCAATAGCCTTTAACAATGTATTTTGTTCAGTAGGACAACTTTGAAGGACTTTGAGAGCCAACACCACAAATGGTGCTTGTGCAAGGTCTTCTACAATACTGTAGTTTTGAGCAGCACGTGCATGTGGGTTAAATAGTGAATTACGAACTACGCCATTAGGAGGAGGATGAATGACTATCTCAGGATTAAGTCGTTCAAGATGAAGAGGAACATTGGGAGGAGGAGTCGATGGAGGAGGTTTATCATCAACTTTCTCTTTAGAAAGAGAATAATCTTTTCTTCGAGTAGTGACTGCAACTTCATTTTTCTTGGAGTCACCAGTACACATAAGCACATAAGAGCTGGTAGAGGGAGAAGGTTGGTCATGAATAACTAGTTGGGCATGTTGTTGAGAAGGAAGAGGTTGTGATAAAACAACAGGCATAGGTGGAGTCTCAGTTCCTTGGAGGAATCAAGTAACTTTTGCACGTCTCAGAAAAATTTTCATATAATGGTCCTCACCACAAATAAGGCAAGGGTAACGAAATTTTCTCTTTTATTTATCGTCAGCAGGTTGAGTTTTTGGTTTATTGGGCTATTGATTCTTAGTTTTATCCTCTTTATTCTTACCCTTCCCTTTCTTCTTATTTTGATATTTACCGATAGTTGTAGACTAGACTGTATTCACCTCATAGGTTTTACTGGGAGAAGCAGTAGGAGGAGTAGCATTTTGCACAGTGGTAGTAGTAGGTTTGGGATTGGAATGATTGGATTGTTTATTCTAAGTATATGTATGAAAATTTCCAATCACACCATCAACAACATGAGATGATACCATAATAATTCGGGTTGGATTTGTAGATAGGTGAGGAGTGTCGGGGATCAAGTCATACAATGTTCTCGTTTGAGAATAAACAAGATCCAAGTATTGGGAATGATTGATCGCTCATTCTTCAATGACAACAATTCCCATGGAAAAATAATGAGCTATGGGACCGATGAGTGACTTTGTGAACCACTCAATCAATAATTGATCAGGAAGAGGAACTTTTATTAATCGTCATCTCCTCCTCCACTCATGAATATGATCTAAGATCTGGGTAGAAGAGGATTGTTTATATGAACTTAAAATGTTCATTCATGTCTCATATCATATAGACAATTGGTAATGTGTTAAGAAATCCATGTATACAGTGTTGAAATCATTGAAGAAACCTCTAGGAAATTTGATGTACCATTTCAAATCCAAACCCATAAGAGTGCATTGGAAAAGATGTAGTCATATGGAGTCATCCATAAAGGATTTGGATGAACACCAAAGATGAAAATTCATGACATGATTGTTTGGATATTCTCCCGGTCGACCGTCAAACATTGGAATTTTCGATGGTAATTTAGCAGTTATAACCGACCAAAAAGGAGAATGTAAGATAGGATCATTCAAAATTCGAGACAAATCCGGTAAATCCAAAGTAGCTAAAAATGGAAATTTCATGTTAACTTAAGGGAATTGATAACTTTGGGGAGGCAATCCTGTAGGTATACCAGTAGGACCATAATTCGTTTGAAAATAGTTATAGGTTCCATTCAAATTCGAGGGAGGAGGATTTTGAGTCAAGTAACCAACATTAGATTGTTGATTTGGTAAGCCACCCTGGAAAGGAACATTATATTGGAAAGCTTGATGCCAAGTAGGGTTCACAGTGCTTGTAAAAGGTTTCTCAAGATAAGAGGGTACAAAGGAATTTGTTTAAGGAGATATCCCCCGAGGAATTTGTTGATTTCCTTGGAAAGGAAAATTCCAAGGTTGGGTTTGCAATCCAGGCATAGATTTCTCATAAAATGGATTATGTCTTGCAACTTGGGATTTACCGCCAACTTGAGGTTGACCCCCAACTTGGGGTGGACCCCCAACTTGGGGTGGACCCCCAGATGAGTATCCTCCATCAGGAAGATGAAAACCATAAGTAATAGAATGAATTGTGCCTCCAAACAAATTGGATCTACTTGGTCCAAGAAGCTTAGATCCTCTAGGTGGTGGATGAAGACTAGGCCCTCTAGGTAAATCCTGGGTAGGATTAGGAATAAAAACGCTAGCAACATTATACCCAGGTGGAACAAAA
>SNQJ01S0229923.1:0-11782 GCA_010110895.2 Picea sitchensis
GAGAGAGAGAGAGAGAGAGAGAGAGAGAGAGAGAGAGAAACAACATCAACATCATTTGGAACATTGACTGGAACATCTTTAAATCATCATAAGTTTTTCTGATCATCATCGTTCACAATATGGAGCTGTAGTAGCATCATCATCCTCATCAACATGAGGCTAAAGTAACATCATCATCATCATCATATTTACCGTGAGGCTAAAGTAACATCATCATATTCTTTAGCATGAGGCTAAAGTAATATCATCAACATATTTAACATGATGTTAAAGCATCATCATAACATCTTCAGTAAGAAGCTGAAGTGGAATCATCATCATCATCTTCAGCATGAAGCTAAAGTATCAACATAAAAAACATGAAGCTATAACAACAATATCACCAACACGAGGTTGATACAACATCATCATCAACAACATCATCAACACGAGGTTGACACATCATCATCATCACAACACGAGGCTGGAGAAACAACATCATCACAGTACGAAGGTTGGAGCATCATCAACATCAACACTAAGATGGAAATATTTAGTACGAAGATGGCATCACATCAACATCACAACACGAAGCTGGAAATCTTCAGCATGAAACTGGAATCACATCAACATCAACATGAAGCTGGCATCACATCAACATCAACACATAGTTGTAAATATTGAGCAGAAGGCTGGTATCACATCAACATCAACACGAAGCTGGAAATCTTTAGCACAAGGCAGGCATCACATCAACATTAACACGAAGCTGGAAATATTCAGCACAAGGATTTAATCACATAAACATCATAGGCAACAAAATGAGGTAGGTACAACAACATTTTGTAGTACTCTGACAGCCCCCAAGGAGCTGCCTAGGAATCATAAGATTCCCTAGGATATAAAATCCTAACAGAGCTACCACATGGTACTCTGACAAACCGTCCTTACCAGACCTTCTAGATCTGCCCAAGAATCATAGGATTCCATAGGATTATAAAAATCCTAACAAAGCTACCACTACTGACCAAAGATAGCATATACATGCACAAGTACTTTGACAGCTCGTCCTTTCAGACCTTTGGGATCTGTCTAGGGATGATCAATCCCCTAGCATATAAAACCTTAACTGAGCTACCCGCTATTGGTGAGGATACCATAGTATCATCAACACTACTCCCCCTTTCGAGGGAGGTCCTTTCGGACTATACCAAACTTGTCTCAAAAGTATTTAAACTTTACATGAGACAAAGACCTGGTCATATTGGAGCTTTAAAGCTCCCCTCTGCATCATATCATGAATGAAGTGATATCAGATCTCTATGTTCTTCGACTCATCATGGAACACCTCATCTTTATACAACTCTGGTTATCACATAGGATCACGATGGCTTCCATCTCCAGATCAAATAGATCTGTCAACAACATCCGAAGCCATATGGCTTCACAACTGGCGGAACATGCTGCAATATATTCCACTTCTGTAGTGTTGAGATCAATACTGGATTGATTTCTACTCTAGCATGAAGTCATGGATGACCCCATATTGAAAAAATATTCTTAAGTGTTCTTTCTATCAGAAACACTTCCAACTCAATCTGAATCAGTATATCCATACAATCTGAAGTCATGATCTCTAGTATAATAGAGACCAAAATCCAACGTACCCTTAAGGTATCTCATCACATGTTTTGCATTATCAAGGTGAACACGTCTGGGTTCTAGTAGATACTGACTCAAGGAAAAACATATAGCTAGACTGGTATTCATTAGATACATCATCGAACCAATAATTTGTCTATACAGAGTAGTATCAACCAATTCTGACGAGGTATCTACCAGTCGCTTCAACTTCATTTCCATGGGAGTGTACATGGATTTACATTCCAACATGTCAAACCTCTTCATTATTAGAACTACATACTTCCCTTGGTTAAGAAAGATCTTCTATGGGATCTGCCAAACTTCAAGACTTAAGAAATAATTCATTAGGTCTTTCATCAGACTTTGTAGCGATCTTTTTCTGCAATCTATGATGAGATTTTCTTCATATTGTCAAGAATACATCATCTACATTTAGTAGAAACATCACTATGTCATCATTCATAACCTTGAGGTAAATATTAGAATCAACTTTACTCTTGGTAAATCCCAAGCTCGTTAGGAAACTATCAATTCTGCCATATCAAGCTCTAGAAGCTTGCTTCAACCTGTACAAATCCTTCTTCAACCCGTAAACCCGAGTCTTTCTGTCTTCAAATTCAAATCAATTTTTTACATCACTTTGTACCAATCTTGTACACTTTCTCAGTTGCAACTCAATCTGCACAATCATGTTCTAGCTCTATGTGATTTCTACAAAGTACTATCTGTCTCACTGTCTGAGATTATGTCCTCTCCTCTTTCTGCAACTGTTCTTTCTGGAATTGGGACTCTGCACCTGTAGCTACTGAAATCTGAGAGTAACTCCTCTACTCTATCACAAAAACAACTTCATCTGAAAATGAGAGTGGCTCAATAACTAACATTGAAAGTATTTCTTCTTCTTTCATGGAGTTAACTCTATCTACTAGTGTAGTCATGTCTTCATGACCCAACTAATGTACTACATCAACTGACACTGGAGATAACTCAATCTCAAATATATGGATTTCTCCCCCTAAATCACGTACTGTCATGTTAGTTCTCGTTGTCTTCATGATTACTGGAACTATTTCTTAAATTACTGGAGTAAGTGTCTTGTCATAGTATTGTCCCTCTTGTTGGGAGAATCCTCTAGACACACATCAATATTTCTACATTTGCAACATGATTGATCTGTTAGATCAATATTGGAAGTCAACACTGACTTGTCTCACAGAAAAATCCATATCCCAGTATTTCTGACTGGCTTCCTTCTCTATCACTGAAACAAGGAAATCTTCCCAGGAGATTTCATATCTCCTAGAAGTCTTTGAAGCTACGATATAGTCTTCTCATGGCATATGTCTTCCAGTATTGGAAGATGTCTCTTCATATCATCTCTTACAGGGTATACTTGGTGTTGAATACCAAGTCTAAATATAAAAAGTTGAGTTAAACTTCAAGTGAATTCTGCTTCCTGTCAAGGTGGCTTCATTGACCAAGTCTAATGTTCCTTCATCTTTAGAGCCTTCTTCTCATTACGATCAATCTCCATATGAGACACTCTAGATCTAAAAAAAAGCTTCTTCTACATCTTTTTTGGTACATGGTTATGTATAGAACTCTACTTCATGTTTCATCCAATATGTTGCCTCCTGCAACCATCACTACAACTCTCTTCAAGGTTATCACCTGTGACCTGCCCAGAACAACAACAAGGGAGAAACAACATACAAGCATAATACTCTTCATAGCAATAGAAAGTACAATTGTCACATTGGTTCCTTTAGAGATTTCACATGTGACATGTCTGAAACAAGGGTAAAAAGTATGAAGTACAATCAAATGAGAGAAACACTCTTCTAGTGTTGTGATTAAGCATTCCTCCATGGTAGCCTAGAACCAACACAAGAAGTTTTCTCTTGGAGGATATGTTAGTTATATTTGGTAAGTGACCACACTAAGAATTTACCTCAATATGCTCACATGCTACCAAGTATAAAACTTTTCAAAGATTGTTATCTCAACTATAGTGTTTACTTTGACATGAGGTAGTTATCAAACTTGACATGTACATGTTTGAATCTTATCAACTTTAATCAATCAAACCTGGAACCTGTAGTCTTGTCCTCAAGAATGAGTGTGTTGCTTTTCTTCCAAGTCTCCTTCACTCAGGATGACAAGTGCTTTCTTCAACTTGTCTTCCATACTAAGGCAATATGCTATCTTGACATAAATCTAAGTCAGATAATAAACTCTATAAACTCAACTTTAATCAACCTGATAATTTTGTCCAATGGTTAGTATGATATACAACCTAGATGTTCATAAGGTCAAAATAATGTCATAATAGATATATGCATATCAAGATAATCAAACCCGAGGTGCATTAGTCTTTTGAATATGTTAGATCTGAGATCCTTCTGGATATATGATAAGAGATCCTTTCTCCTGCAAATACCCCTTAGAATGATATAGTTGAAACATAAGTAAGTACATACCTTTAATAGTATCGACGGGTGGTGGTACCATCTGGAAGCAACGATGATAGGTAACAAACCTTCAAAACTTCGAAGGTGCTTCAAATTTAAGGTTGGCCAACACTTTACAAAATCTTTCACTACAACTGGAACTGCAGCTGTAATTGCAAATTATACTGCAACTGACACTTTAATTGTAACTTAGGGTTTTATGAGAAAACCCTAATTTTTCAAACTTCAAATTTTGAAATTCTAATCTATGGGCTAGATGTGCTGAGCTGAGGCGAGTAAGCTGGTGCAGTCAGATTTATGAAAATCCAAATTTTACCCCTTGAAATTGAGCTTGCAGAAATATGGACTGATACTTATGGTGCTGGTTCTGGTTTCCTAGTTTTCTGGTACCAGAGAGAACTAGGGTTTCACTTTCTGGGAGTTATGTCCACTGAAAAGGTGCGCGTAAGGTGCCAAACGATTCACTAGGGTAGGGCACACTTCCCTAGGTGGTTTTTAGTCTTAAATTCCTCTCCAATAAAAATCTCTTAATTTCTTGTACAACAACAATGACGTTTTTGCTTATCTAATGAAAGATGCTCTCTTCAATATAGCTCCGATACCATGTTAAATTTAGAGCTTGTTGTGTAGTTATTTTCAAATTTACTAGATAACAATAGCATGTAGGATCACTGAGAGAAACACAATCACAAGATACACATCATTTTATCTTGGGAAACCCTCATGGGGGATAAAACCCAACAAAACTTACTTAATATAGATTGCCAATACAATGCCTAGATAAAAGATAAAACAATAGAGAATATCCAAGACCAATTCTAGCTCCTTTCTCTCCTCCTCCCAATTTCAGAAATGTCCAAACTTGTGCACTTATTGAGTGACTTGAGTGAGTGTGCAAATGAGACACGAGCCTCTCTTATTTCTACTAGCTAGCAGGTGCTAGAGAGGTGTCTCTTCACTGGGTAGAGCCGACCTCTTCGCTTAGTGGCTAAAACCATTTTAATTAGGCCTGGGGGACTACGTCTTATTTAGCATGATATAATTAGGGTTTGACCAATCCACAAAAGGGGATTTGGTCATACATAAGCCTCGACATGATCAATCCACAAAAGGGGATTGATCTGTAAGTAAATGACTCAATATTGAATAGAATACTCTTTGTAGTTACAATATTTCAACAATAACACCCTGTCAACATGTTGAACATGATCTTCCAAAGACTTTCTATATATTAGTATATCATCAAAAAATACTAACACAATTTTTCAAAGGAAGGGCTTGAAAATGGAATTCATCAACCTTTGGAATGTGGAAGGTGCATTCGTAAGGCCAAAAGGAATGAACAAAAATTCATGAGTTCAAAATGCTATTTTTGGGATATCTGCGCCCTTCATTTTAATCTGATGATACCCTGAACGAAGATCCAACTTTGTGAAGTAGATTTCTCCATGTAGTTCATCTAACCATTCATCAATGATGGGAATGGGAAACTTATCTTTAATAGTGATCTTGTTGAGCTCTCTATAATCTGGACACATATGCCATGAGCCCTCTTTCTTGAGTACCATTACCACCGATGCAGAGTAAGAAATTTGGCTAGGTATAATAATGCCAGCCTCTAACGTTTCTTCAACCATACGCTCAATTTCACTCTTCTGGGCATAAGGGTATCTGTAAGGCCTGATGTTAGGAGGAACACTCCCAGGAGTTAGGTGAATAGCATGATCATGATTGCGAGTGGGTGAAAGACCTCTGGGAATATCTTCAAATACTTTGGAATGCTTATCAATGATCACTTGGATATAATAGGGAAATATATGACTGAGATGTTTGAACATATAGTGAGCATAATTGTACAATTACACCCTGATGCCCCTTTTTCAATAATTTTGTCATTCCATTAGAGATTATCATCTTACTGGGTTTCCCTGTGATACCCCTTAACTCAATTTCCTTTCCTTCCAATGAAAATTTCATGAAAAGTTCTTGAAAATTAAAATCCATTGTTCCCAATGATTGTAACCATTGGCATACTAGTACGAGATCAATACCACCCATGCGTATAAAAATCATTGGATTATTCATTACATATTCCCCTATAGTAAGATTGATCTTATGGATTTTTCCTAAGAAATGGATAGTTCCTCCATCTACAATCATTACTTGAAACTGTAGCGATGGATATATAAAGCGATTGAGAGCTTTGGCTGATTTATAGTGAATGAAATTATGAGTACTATCCGAATAAATTAGGACTATTACCTTTTTATTTTTGATATATCCTTCGATCTTGAGGGTTTGAGGAGTGCTAATTCCAGCCAATGCATTATATGATATGGTGGGAGTCGACTCTTCAAAAGAAATATCTTCTACGTTTTCATCTTGAGATGGTTCTTGTTCTTTTTATTCTTCCTCTTCACAATATATGTAGAAAAATTTCTTCTCACCACACTTATGTCCGTTACTGTACTTGCTGTCACAATTGAAGCATAATTTTTTTCTTTTCTTTCTTCCAATTGTTGAGGTGTCAACCTTGTAGGTTGAGGTTTTTTAGAAGAAGGAACATTATTCTCTCGATAGATGTTAGGATTGGTCCTTCTAGTATCCATAGCCATATTTTTACTTTCAACATTTCTCGCCAACCTGAACACATTCTCCAATGATTTGGGTTTCCAAAGGAGAACCTCATGTTGAATGCTATCCTTTAAAGTTCCTGTGAATAGATCAATCAGGTGCTCATCTGGAATATATGTTACCTTTATATTCAATCTTTGGAAGTTATCAATGTGCTCCGCAACTGAACCCGTTTGCTTGAGATTTATCAATTGGTTGAAGAAGGTATTGCTCCTTGTATCATCATATTTTGCTATCATTTATTCCGTGAAAATTGTCCAAGTGACAAGTAATTTACGAGAAAAAGGCCATCGATACCACAAAAATTGATTGGGTTCTAAGTATAAAGACACAATTCGTACCTTTTGTGTGTGTGGCACATCATGTAGATCAAAGAACTGCTCCATCTGGAGCATCCATGTGATTGGATCCTTGCCATCAAACTTCCTCATATCAATCTTAGGAAAGTGGCTGGTCTTCAACCCAAAGTTAGAGTTTCTCCAGTCTTGATTCATATTCCTTGTGTCCTCATCATGAATTTCATGGGATACATTTTCACTTTTAGGTGGCCTCTATATTAACAAATTTTTCAATCCTTCTATGATCTCCCTTTTTAAACCATCCATCTTAGTATCCATTATTTCTTCCAACTTAGCTTCAGTTGAATCCATCATCCCTTGTAGTTCATCTTTTGTTACTGCCTTCTTTTGTAAATCATTTATGTCCCAACACATTTCTTCACCTTCATCAAGAGTCCAAGTAGGACCGTCTGAAGGCCTATTTGGTGTAGAAGTTCTCTTTTTTGGTGGAATTTTGGCCAAGTATCACTTTTAAACCTTGATTTGGAGGTGGTTATGCTAGACAATATTTCTTCTGCTATATCTCCAAAATTTCGGCCCTTCTCGGTATGATTTTTTGTTATGTAGTTCTCTGATATGTATTATCTACAATGCCATAGGTCTGATCAAAATTGGATGTGCCAAGTGGAAGTTATGGTAACTTCCCCACACTTTGCTGATTTTTTTCCCTTCGAGGAGAGCGTACTTGTAAAGCGTGCCAAGAGCACATTATATGATATTTGATTCTAAAACTTGAACCAAAAATACTACAGAATGCCCATTGTCCAATGCAACTAGTCTCACTTAATTTAGATACTCATTGAAGAAGATATCACTATTTTACCCAGAACACATGTTTGAGACTAGTTAGGAGGACTAGTCAACCACCCTATCTTACACAAGGCATATCTCCAAAAGTAGGATGACCTAGAAGTTGAAATTTTTATCCCATATAGCTTGGTAATTTATATGAATATCCTATGAGTTTCAATGTCTGAAACATCACAAAAAAAGTTTTATAGAGAAGATTCTATGATGACTAAATTCTGGATGATTCCATAACCCGATCTTACACGGACTATATCTCTGAAAGTATAAATTCTGAGTAGCTTAAATTTTAACCCCAAGTACCTTGTTCCGTCTGATAAATATTCTCCAAAGAGTTATTTCTGAAATGTCGTAGAAAAAAAGTTACAGAGAAAATTCTAAGGTGTCTTAGATGAAGCAAAGAAACCCCAAGACCTTAATCTCTGATCCCAACTATTAAGAACCAAATACCAACATAGCATAAAAACCTCAGAATAAGTACTCAATGCCTTGAAAAAGAGATAATTCCAGATAATAAGCCTCTTCGAGGGGGAAATCTCCTTATACACCACATAAATTTACAAATACCATATGATTCCAAATGAAAATGTCTCGTTGGTATATATAGGATACTAGGAGGTGCAATTACAACTAATGGACCCGAGCTGACATAAAAAAAATAAAAATACTAAAGTAATATACCCTAATTAAGGGGTAATGTTCCACTATTTAGGGCTTAACACTCTTGGGAAGTCATAAGGATTTCCTTCTCAACCACTAATAGAACATGGATCGAGGAAAACTCATAGGTTGCAATATTATCTTGTTTATTTGATCATCTCTCAATGAACTTCCCTTGGAATGAATGCCATCCATAAACTAAGGAATCTAGAAGATATTGTATCATGCTCATGTTTCCCCCTCGAGGGTCGACACAAACATCCTCATCACCACATCCTCATGTTCCACCTCAAAATCGCTCACCACTTGTAAGAAAATATACAAGTGTTCCTCAACTAATTCTCCTAACCGTCCTACAAACAAATGTATGCATTTAAGCCACTATGTGCAGGTAAGTCATGATTATAATTTGGGAATGCAACAAAACTTAGTGGGTCAAAGGAAGAAAATCTCCACCTTACTAGTGGCCTCACAACTGCATCCATATTGTTAATCTTAGATATAATAAAGCACATTTGTTACCTAACTACTAGCTCAAGATGGAAATAAAAGGAAATATAAAAAGGTCGAAGATACACTCACCATAGTGCTCGTTGAAAAATAACTTAACTAAGAACTCATACACTTACCAAATTTGAGATGATTTCTTGGTGAAATGATAGTCTTGTTCCGGAAATATGTTAGAGTTACTTCAAGATCAGAACTATTCCTTGTGAGGGAATCAAAACTGGATGATTTTCTTCTGTAAGTTCCCCTCTAGAGTCGTCCCTATATGTCGGGGAGTCACCAAGTGAGTTAGAAAAAATAAATCAATTAAAGTAAAAGCTCACCAATGTCGTTGTTACCAAGGCTGACATTCCCCGACAATGATGCCAATTTGTTAGCACAAATTTTAACCCTCCAATATGAGACAATATATGTGTTAAAACAACGATAAAAACTAGGATAATTAAAGGAGTAAGACCCCCAAATTGTCATTGACCAAACCCCTCTTTGTTTGGGCTAGTTCTTTCTAGCCTCTAGGGGAGTCCCTAGGCACACTGAAGTGCCTTGCTACTGATTTAAATTCCGATTTCTATGTTAAAAATGAAAAAAAAAACCCAGCAAGTTGTTTGTCTTGGACAATGTGTAAAATCAGTCCAAAACAATGAGGCAAATGATTATTTTAGATTGGAGGGAACTTGCAGGGTTAGCATAATGATTGTAGAATAGAAGTAGAATAGAAAACTAGTCAAAAGATTAAATAAATCAAAATGAATAGTTCAAAAATTTGACAAATCAGATTGCAAAATTCACCAATAACGACAAGAAATATAGGTTTGAAACACACACTTAATTTCTTTATTGAATACCAATAGCGACAAGAAATATAGGTTTGAAACACACACTTAATTTCTTTATTGAATAGGTTTGCAAGAGGGTTGGCTACACCAAAATCAACAAGTCCACAACCAATACAATGATCACTTCTAAGTTCAATGGATGAATCACTAGACTAAGAGAGAGATAGAAAAGACTAAGAACAAGGCACTATGTTGCTACTGCTATGAACCGACCAATAACAAATGAAAACCATCCAATATATAGGAGATGAGTGTGAATAAAATAGGAGTTAATGCACATGAGGGAGTAAGTGCGAGTGAGAAATTTAGGAATTAATGCACATGAGGAATGGAAATAGAGTTAACACATGTGAATAATAGGAGAGTTAATGCATGGGGGAATAAATTAGAATTAAATGCATGTTTAAATGCTAAATTTGGCCAAGTAATGAGTGAGATTTAGCCAAGGGGAAATTCATCCAATTTTTTAGGGATGGATTTTCCTAAATTTTAGGAAATTTGTGTTTAAAAGAAAATTAAGAGGAATTTGAGGAAATTAATGTATGGAAAGTGAAGATATGCTAAGTGAGGAAAAAATAGTGATAAAATTAAGCGTTGATTGGGGAATTTCGTCCTATTTTTTAGGGATTCCCTATTTTTTAGGAAATCTTTATTTAAACTCAACTGAAGGCGAATTTTATGGAGTTGATGCATGGTAAGTGTAGAGGTGATTATACAGAGGTATATGAGGCTAAATTTAGGTCCAGTTATGTGACTCCCTTATCTCAATTAATTTATTTATTATATGCTCAAGTCTTGGGAAAATATGCCCTATGCTAGGTGGATGCCACATCACTATGTAGATATACCACATATAGACATGTGAGGGTGCCACTTGGAACTACATGGATGATGATTGTACCTGCTAAATATAGAACTTTCTAAAAATAGAATCCAACTCCTAAATTTTAGGAAACTGCCCACATCATCCATGAAGACTAGGAGAACACTGCCACATGTCACTGTCTAAAAATAGACAGTTCTAAAAATACAAAATTGTTCGAATTCCTTTGACTTTATACTCATTGAACTCATTTTTACATAAGGGATACAAATATGAAATCAAAATTGACATGCGCTCCTTGGTGCTCAACGTGTTAAAAACAGTAAACTATGCCAAATCATCCCAGAAAAAATCTGAAAGACTCGTCATGTCGCAAGGATCCATAATAGGTTCTCAGAATATGAATTTGGGGCCTAGACCCCAAACTGCTAAAAATAGAAAGTTCCGGCATGTCTCCCGGAAAAGTGTTATCGAGCCTAGAATCATGCAAGGACTCTCCTTGTATGCTCAGAACTGCTCCAAAATTTCAAGAGACCCACTCAAATTGTGTCTCCTAAGAAGTAGCAACACCTTATGTATGTAGACATCTCTCTCAAAATGCATGGGAAACCAAGCCAACTGTAACTCTAAACCAAATGACCATGTATCGACCATATATCTACCTTTGATGTGAACCAACCGTTGCTAGCCACAAGTGCTAAACTATGGTAGAATCTCATAATGTCAGCCAAAATAGTGCATGTTGTCTCTTAATCCTCAATATTTTCAAGGGTGAAAATCTAGGATTTAACACATCTCTGATCCTCTTCCTCCTCCTGCTTCCCTCCACATGTGTATGAGCCTACATCCACGTCCAATCCTCCTCATCCTCTTGCTTCTCCTCCACATGCATCACCATATTCTATTGATCCTCCCCTTCCTCCTCCACTTTTAAGTTTTTTTATTATTACCGCCACCCCCACCCTCAAATAAGTTTTCTCTATTATTCCCGCCACACCCACCCTCATATTTATTTTTTCTCTATTATTCCGCCCACCCCCACCCGTCACCATCCACTTATCATTGTCTTTATCATATTTCACA
>SNQJ01S0229924.1:0-11038 GCA_010110895.2 Picea sitchensis
GCTACAAAGCCTTTTGATGGCATGACTCCCATGGAATCCATGGAAGGTATTCAAGAATAAATTACACCCAACAATGTGGTAAAGGTTAGAAAAATTGTAGCAAAGGAAGAAGAGGAGACTATGCTTGAGATTTTGACAAATGTTGTAAAAGTTTCAATGGAAGTTCGAGTTGAGGAGGTGTCTATAAAAAATGGGGATACCCTGGAGGAAAATGTATTTGAGGATAAGATAAAGAAACAAATAGTATTTGAAGGAGAGGTTATGTTGCAAAACGATATGCTTCAAACCTTAGCATCATAGTCATTTGAAATCATTTGGTTGAGGGATGAAGTGGAAAATTGGAGGAATCTTCTTGATTCATTAGATTGTGGTGTGATATCATTGTAACCACATCATAAAGCTAATCATACACATTGATAGAAGTGCATTGGATTCTATACCCAAACAAGGGGAATATGAGAGCATCTATGGAGAGAGTGGCAGAGTCTTCAAGAATCCCCAAGAGATATTCATCAATTAAAATTGGACAAATAGAAGATGTTCAATTTGACTTGTGAATCCCTTTCTTATAGATCACCTTCCATTGTATATGTTATTTTCTTAAAGGAGTAATGGATACCTTTCTAGATTTATTTCTCAGTTGTAGGTGAGTCTCGTGAGTTCTCATAGTTGATCTATTCAGCATATTGTACTTTGTTTATGATGAAGAGGACATGAATTTATTATGTGAATTATATCAACATGTGTATTTTTTGGGTGAGAAAAGAAAATGGAACCCTAACCCCTTTGTGGGGGATAGTCATTTCTACAAATTCCACTTTGTCTTTGATGAAGAGGATAAAACATTATTATGTGAATGTATCAACATGTCATATTTGTTGGGTGAGAGAAGAAAATGGAACCCTAACCCCTTTGTGGGGGACATTCAATTAAGAGTTTTCACTTACTTATTAGCACACCAAGTTTAGTGGAGTAAAGCATGGGAAAAGTTGAAAGATGTACATACATCAACCAATTTATGGGTGAGGGGTGAATATATTGTTCCTCTTGTACCAATACATGAGTATCGAGAACTATTGAAACAACCTCATGTTTCTTCCCACATATGCCATACTTAGAGGGATACACTCATTGAATGTGAGAGAAGAATAGTTCAATCGATGATGTATGTTCTAGTCGGTTCTCAACAAACATGGTTTACCCTATCTCAATGATCTAAGGAAAAGGGAACCTCTTTCATGCTCCAATTTTAATGTAGCCTTAAACAAGTCTAAATTGTATATGTATTATTTGAGGAGGTCTGGGACATAGTGGTTGGATTCAATGTTTGATTTTTACCTTATTTGGTATCCTTTACTCAACTATCACATAGGTTTTTCTAGAAATAAACATGAAGAGGCAACATTGTGGGCTAATGCAAAAATCAAGTTGGGATATTACATGATGGGAGAACATGGTCATCCTCCTTTCAACTACATAAATCTCCATGAAAACACTCTCAATCGGAATACTTTGATTTAGAGGATGATCGGGGAGATTGTAGGGTTTCACATAGATGTGAAACAAGCTCAGTTGAGGGGGAGATGATGGGTCCCTATTTAGTGGAATTTTCTTTTTGTAGGTTGCTACGAAAGCCTCCAAACCTTGCTACATATCATTCCTTCAACTCCTTCTTCTAATTAGCTATTAGAAATGCTAATTAGGAACTCTAATATAATTAGTCTACATATTCCTAGTGGTTGAATATGTATTGTATTAGTATTACAGGATGAAGCTAGTAATCTAATACAGCAACTTAAGAATCTTCGATTTTCAAATTATCTAATTTATAGATTTTATTATGTTTGTTACTTCACTGCTTAATTAAGAAATACAAGTTCATGTATTAAAAGAGACCAACACCTCTTTGATAAGCCAACAGACTTTTGATAAACACGTTTTGTGAATTGTTGAAGACTTGTTTGATAATCTAAGGAGATCCATTTTGATCCATATTTATATGTCTTAGTGAAAAATAGTGAGTTCTTAATTAATTTCGTTTTGGTGTATCTGGTCCCATTACTCTATTTTGAGAAGGTAGGCCCCACTCAATAGAACATGTGTGCTATTGTTTCATTATTTTACTGTTGGATTTTTTTATCTTTTGTTGTGTGTTTATCTTTAAGATTTAGAAGAAGTATCACATATCTGTCAGGTTGCATTAAGCTAATAGTTTACAATACAACTCTGATAATGAATATTTCAATACAACTTGAAGTGTTTGAGAGAAGTAATTTCCATTAAATAGAAGAGTGGATTGTTATTTAATTTTTGCAAGTGTCTTTTCATTTTTCAAGTGTGATTTAGTTCAATAGATGGTTTACATTGTGAATGCAATTTCCATTCTTCTATTAACAATGCAATTTTATTCTATAAGAGCATTCTAGAAACCAACAACAAAGATACCCAAAGCCTACACATAGAGGGCATGGTATCTCATAGGACCTATGTTCCATGGTTTGATAATTGAATGATCCATTAGTTTAACCATTTATCTTATAATAAGTGTGGCGATTCAAATAACTTTCAATTATGTCACCTAATCACAACTTGTTAGAAAAATAGGGTTTATTTCTTTCACATGTTTTTTTAAAGGTGGAAAAAAAATTCTATCAATAGACACATCAAAAGTATAAAATACTCATCGACCCCCAAAAAAATCCACAAATGTTGATTAATCGATGTTTAGTCGAAGACAGATGTATTGACAACATTAAAAAGTGATCATGGAGACTTGAGGTTGATTAATCAACATCTTAAATATATGTTAGTAGTTCAACATTGCTTAAGTGACGTTTTTGTTTTTCATAAAAAACAAGAAACATTGAAAAAATTCACCAATTTTAACTAATTTTTTACGTTAAAAATGTTTTTTCCGACAAACATCGATTCATATTTTGGATTTTGACCCAAATGAAATAGTGAAAGATAAGTTTTATATTTTTGTTTATAATTACATATTTAATTTATGTTATTATACCTGCCGATAGGCATGGTATATAGTGTTGAGTTAGGTTTGACTTTCTATTAGTTCATGGTTGACCATAAAATATACACCCCTTTATCTAAAGTTTTAAAAAATAATGATTAATTTTTAATTTTAAATCTCATTTATCTGATATCTTATTGGCCAAAAACTTTTAAGTCTTATTGTTGCCTTCACTTCCCCCAATGTTATTGTAATAAATATTTTTTCCATCTAGTCATTTCATGCCTATCTCCTTAAACAATACTTTCCTTATTATATTTGGCAGGTATATGCTACCTAGTAGCCTTGTTTATACGTGAAATGGGTATGGATTTACATTGTTTCTATGAACTTATGTTTGATTATCCCACTACATTTATTTAGTTGAGTACATACATTCATTTGAATAGTTTTGGAATTTTAACAGCTCCAAATTTATACTGAGAATTTGAGGTGGGTTGTATTCCCGTTCTATATTAGGTAATCTAGGACTTGACATTATATTTAAAGAAAATAATAATTTGTTGTTAATGATATATGTAACTTTTTGTTTTAGTACATTATTTCTCAATTTTAATTCAAATTTACATATTGTAATTATAAATGGTTTTCTAATATATATATATATATGACAAATCCTAGGGAAAATCCTCGATTACTTCCCCTCATTTTGAGCATGGTACACATGGTAAACTCTAGAATCTTCAAGGCACAAGGTCAACAACAAGGCTTAAATCTATTACAATAATATACTCGTTATGAGCTCAACATGTCACTTGCAGGAATTGAATCCTAGTGGTGAGGATAACATGCCACATGTATGAATGGAAACATAGAGGGTTTGTGAAGATACATGGTTTCATATGGTTGAAAAATGCCCCTAATATGGACACACTCGACTAACAAAACCTGTTTGAGGTTGTCACTGCCAAATATTTCTTTGATAGATATGTTACAGCTTAGAACCCACACAAAACGCAATACAGACGTCCCACAATTCAATGGTTGAATCTACATGATCCATTCCTCATAGGAACAATAGGAATATTCACATTTGATCCACTTCAAGACTATGGAGAACTTGTTAATTGCATTCAAAGACAAACAAAATGTCATGAATCTTCATTCTTATCCAAAAAAGGGTCCACCCTTGGTTGCTGCTATATATTTCCCTAGGAGATACATACTACATCTTCCATGTTCATTGGAGACCATGGGTGGAAAACATACATCCTTTCCCACAATGATGATAGGATAAACATCCCTAATTGGGACATGCTTTCATACCGGTGAGGTAAAGTTGACTACCAACCTATTCTCTCTAGTCACACTTTTCTCAAATACATTTTGAAATATGAAACAAAAGAAAAGGAAAAATTAGAAAGCTATCACCATATGCTAATAAGGATCTCACAAACCACACCTCTAGAATATCCAGTTGTTATCTCCATTTGAAGGCTTTTGATAGAAATGATCATTGATCAGACATAGGAGCACAAGAGACATGCCATTTGTTGCAAAAACTCCCCCGTACCTTGTGTAGTTGTTCATTTCTTTCCTTGAATGTCACCCAAAGTGTTTATTTACATGTTGTCAATGACCCCCTTTCAACACCAACCTTCATTGCTTCATACATGATAAAACCTCTTACACTAGAGGCTTTTCTACTTATTGAAGTTGCATGTTCTTGTTCCTTCTGTACTTGTTGAAAATATGAACAATAGAAAGAAAGAAAAAACATTGCATGATTGTTTGTGTCTTCCCACACTACTTTTCCATTCCTTCTATGGGCGTAGATTCCTTTTCCACTTTATGTTGGAGTGAGTTCCTCCTATACAAACATTTTCAGAAAATCCTTGAAGATAGTGTTCATGTCTTCCCACGCTACTTTGCCATCCCTTCTATGGATGCAAATTCCTATTCTCTCTTTATTACAAATTTAATATCCTATCTTCTGCCTTTCACTTGATATCAATTCCAATATTATGTAAGAGGATCTCTTTGTTTTATGATTAGTAAACCTCGTAATACACTTCACATAAGTTATTAAACTGTATTTATTTTTCTTTACATCAACTTTTGTTTTTCATATTCTCATCTATCTAATAAACTTCCATTCTATTTTGGTTTATATCTTTATTTAATACTTTGATTATAAGATACATTTTTCTTTCTATGCACACAATAGTATCATTGCATGCATGTGCAACCTCACCCCAAATTCTAGCTCTGTAAAAGTAGCACGTATAAATTTATCTCATGCATACAATTATTGAATTGCTTGCATACATGTGCAACCTCACCCCAAATTCCAATCTCCTTGTATATGACTAACTTGTACTATCTCTATATACTCATCAAAGTTGCTTTGCAATGTTTCATTGTACTTGTATATAATGTGCTAGAAGAAATTTTGAAAGATTCCAGGAAGAGCCTAGGAAAATCGTAAGACAATGTTTGACATTGTTACAATATAGATCTAGAACATACTTTTTTTTGGCCTTTCAAAGTTTGTTGTATATTCTCATTTTGTACTTGCCATAATCAATATAAATATTTCAAACCCATGTGTATTCTGATTTCATAATGTACCTATGAATTTTTTTATGTCCATAAATATTTGTGTTAAATTAGTTCACATATACTCTCCCCATATCCAACCATCTCAACTTCAACTTCAACTACCATCTTCCCAATTGTTATTTTCTACACCTTGAACTCTATTGTGCTTCTTATCTTACATTGTAAAATGATTTTAACATTTAGAGAATCAATTAAATATTTATGACCAAGCCCTTTATAAAGTTGTATATTTATTTCATATCGAGAGAGTGTGGTTCCACTTGCATCCCTCCATGTATTTAGCATTGTGAGAGTTTTGCATCAGTCTTTGATATTGAGGATCAAAGTTAAATATGGGATAGTTGTGTTCTTGTACAAGTAATGTCAACAGAATTTGTTAGTTGAGAGTGAATTTTACCATTTATTTTTAATGGCTCATATTTATGTGGTTATGGCCTGGCTTTCTGCTCCATTTGAAGCATATGCATGTTTCCAAGAAAGTAAATATAACTAGCACACTAGTTTAAAATCTGGTTGATATATGTGCATGTTTCCAAGCAATTAAATGTACTAGCACACTTATATAAAATCTAGTTGATATATATGTTTGTTTCCAAGAAGTAAATGTTCAAGATAAAATAGTTCTCAACGGTGTTACTTTTTGCACAGCTTTTTTATTTTTTTTATTTTTTTTCCAAAACCATATCATTGACGATACTTTCAGTTTGACTTCAATATTTTCATTTAATAAAAAATGTAACGCCCCTCATCCCATCCGAGGGACATTACGTTGCCAAATATTCAGAAAAAAACAAAATTTTTGCTTACTAAATTAATTCATTTACAGTTAACTAATTTCCTGTAGCTTTCAGCTATGAATTAAAACAGATTTAACTATTGTCTATAACCATAAAATTGATGCATCTACAACATACTAAACACAAAGATAAATTCAATAAATATTTCATCACAACAACACATATATCATTCTCATTTATAGAGATCATGCACAACAATTTAACTCATAAATACAAGACAGAAAACAAATAAACACTTATATTTTAACAATGGTTGTGCAATCAGCTTCTTGGGATGGACATTCCATCCAACAATAGACTTGTTGTTCTAGATATCAACATAAAATCACCCCCGAGTTGATGCTAGTAATCCACAAAAGAGGGTGGTCTCTCACAGTCCACTCACAGCTCATAAAACTCACAACCCACTGATATCTTCCTATAGTTATCATGATTTTCCACCAGCTCTCTTCCTCTTGACCCGCCCAACCCAAGGAATGTACCCCTTCACTGATCTCATTCCCTTGGATGTCCCATTGATTTATCAGGGTCTCTTTGGTGCAGGTAGCTAAGAATCTGTCAGCTGGGAACTACAGGAAACTTGTTGCTAGGAAAACTACCAGCAAAACCAACAAAAAACACTTGTTGTTTTAGTGCAACTCACACAGGAGTTCACTCTTCAGGACTAACAACAGGGTTCTTAATTTTCTAGCTCCAAATACGCTCCATCTTGCTCTAGAATTTGCTCTCCATGGTTGTACCAACTCCAACCTCTCTTTCTTTCTCTCTACTTGCTTCCCATGCACAAAAACTCAATGTGTAAAACTATTGTCCCCAACCCATACTAATTTCCACTCTTTGGCTTGTCTTGCTTGACTCACACTCTTCCCCAAGTTGATTATACTCAACCCCCATGTGCCCAATAACTATGGGATGTGACTACTCACATCCACCTTCTTACATGTATTCAATGATTGGCTTTGGGAACACTCAATCAGAAATTGGAAGATTCACATACAAATATTAAATTTAAGAAAATGGGTTGAATTAATGTACATGGGTAATTCCCCCTTGGACCTCTCTTGACCATTATTCTAGACACTCCCATCTATTGTGGATTAATTCATCCCCCATCTCTTGTCCATGTCCCCTTAGCAGTTGGCATTACATTTTATTATTAAAACATAGAAATACAATTTGCATATTACATCGCTTTGGCTGTAGCCACACATTATGTTTACATAAGCATTAATTGTATTAGGGATGTTACATACCCCTCCCCTACAATTGTGTGTCATCCTTGGTGCACACTATGTCGATATACATATATGCAAATTTACATTACACTACTTAGAAAATAAAATTTCTGCAATTTTACAACTCCAACAATAGGTCCAACCATAATCCCATGTTCCTCTCAACTCATTGACCTAAGGATTGCACCATCCATTTATCAAGGATAACCTAATGGATGTACCATCCATTTATCAAAGATAACCAAAGGAATGAACAATTATTTTATCAAGTTCCTTGGGCAGTTGGATAGGACTCTGAGATGTGGTTCCAGAACTCTAACTACTAAAAATGGAGTCTTGCATTCCATTTTCTTCAAAATTTTCAAACAATTGTGGGTATTATGCCCACATGTTTTCTTCATGCTCCCATGTAGCATCTTTAATACCGTAACAAGCCCATTGAACCTTTACCGTCCCTATGAATATTTTCCTGAGCACTTTGACTTTCCGGTCTAGGATGTGTTTTGGTTCCACCCGGAAATCCCCTTCATGCTCCATCTGGATCACATTCCAATCAATTATGTGGTTAGGGTCATGCACATATTTATTTAATAATGGTACATGAAACACATTATGCACTCTCATGGATGTAGACAATTTTAGCATGTATGCAACTGGAACTATCTTTTCTAATATTTCAAAAGGCCCGCAATATCTTGCTGCCAACTTTGGACAACTTCCTAATATTAGTGAACTTCTCTTTTCCTTGACTTTTAAAAACACATGTTCTCTCACTTTAAAATATCTAAACAATATCTTATTATCTGCATAACTTTTCTACCTATTCTGGGAAACCTTTAAACTTTTTTTTATCCTTGTCATCTGCTCTTCCATTTCCTTTAAAAAAATATGGCCCAACAATTGCTTTGTCTTCTGGATTATCCCAACTCAGTGGAGTGTTACATTTTCTGCCATACAATGCTTCAAACAGACTTATTTTCAATGAGGCATGATACCCATTATTGTATGAAAATTCTACTAAATGAATATAATCTTTCCACTTTGATGGTTGATTCATCACATACATTCTACGCATTTCCTCAATTATCTTGTTGTTCCTCTCTGTTTTCCCATTTGACTCTGGATGATACGTTGTACTGAGATTTAGATTTGTCCCGAATCCCTTGAGAAAATCTTTCAAAAAATTTGAAGTAAAGTTTGGATCCCTATCTGAAACTATTGCCTTAGACACTCCATGTACCCTAGAAACTTCTCTCATATAAATTTCTGCAATATTTGTTTCCTTGTGTGTAGTCTTCACCGAAATAAAATGTGTTTCTTTAGTCAATTTATCCACCACCACCATGATGGAATCATGTTGCTTCATTGTTCTAGGAATCTTTGTAATAAAATCAAATGTGACAACTTCCCACTTCCATTATGGAATGGACAATGGTTGTAGCAAACTTGTTGGGTGTTTATGTTCTATATTCACCTTTTGACATTCTAGACATTTGGATATGTAATTAGCCACTTCTTTTTTCATTCCTGGCCAAAAGTATTGTCTTCTCATAGTTGCAATTGTCTTATGATATCATGGGTGCCCGACATATGGCACATTATGCATTTCCTTCAGAACTACATTTTTCAACTCACTGGAATTCGATACATATACCTTACTTTTGTCAATGAGAATTCCATCTTCTTTCATCTCATAAGAATTAAATTTCTGCTGAAAATTATCTTGTTGTAATGTTTCTTTTATTTTTACATATTGTTGATCTGAATTTGTTGTTGCAATAATTTGATCTTTCATATCAATCTTGTACATGTTAATGGTTGATCAAATATGCACTTCATGAGCTCTCATGATGAGTGCATCAACCACTTGATTTTCCTTTCCCTTGATATGCTTAATTTCGAAGTCATACTCGCTCGGAAATTCAAGCCATCTAGTTTGTTTGGCATTTAGTGTTGGTTGTTTAAACAAATTATTCAAACCACAGTGGTTTCTCCTTAGCTTGAATTTCTTCCCCATAAGGTAATGCTTCCACATATTTAATGCATGTACAATTTCTGCTAACTCTAGATCGTGGGTAGCATAATTTCTTTCATGCTCTTTTAATTTTCTGGACTCATATCATACAACATGATCCTTTTGACTGAGAACTCCATTGATTCCTTCCTTGCATGCATTGGTGCACACAAAAAAATCTTCATCTGGACTTGCAATCTTCAATATTGGCACACTTGTCAATATTTCCTTCAACTACTGAAAATTTTCTTCACACTTGGAAGTCCATTCGAACTTCACCCCCTTATTTTGCAAAGAAGTGATTGGACTTGCAATATTTGAGAATCATTTTATGAATCTTTGGTAATAACCAGCAAGACCCATGAATGATCTGACCTTTTTCACATTATTTGGCATTGGCCATCCTCTAACAACCTCTATCTTCTCAAGATCTACTGATATCCAATCTACTGAAATTATATGTCCCAAGTAATGAATCTTCTTTTAATAAAATATGCATTTACTTAGCTTAGCACACAATTTATGCTCTCTTAAAAATTGCAACACCATTCTTAAATGTTGTTCATGTTCCTCTTCTGATTTAAAGTAGACAAGAATGTCGTATAGGAATAGAATCACAAACTTGTCCAGGTACTCCCTGAACACTCCATTCATCAAACACATAAATACTGTTGGGGAACTCGATAAGCCAAATGGAACTATCGTGAATTCATAATGCCCACATCTTGTCCTGAATGCAGTCTTGTTGATGTCTTCTTCTTTTATCCTTACTTGATGATATCTGGATCTCAAGTCAATCTTGGAAAATATTCTTGCACCTTTCAGTTGATCAAACAAATCATCAATTCTTGGCAAAGGATACTTGTTATTTATGGTGACCTTATTAATCTATCTAAAATCAATACATAGCCTTAAGGTTCCATCTTTCTTCTTCACAAAAATAACTGGGGCTCCCCAAGGTGACACACTTGGGTGTATATACCCCTTCTTCAATAACTCTTCAAGTTGCATCTCCAACTCCTTCAATTATGGTGTGCCCATTCTATATGATGTCTTGGACACTGGGATAGCTCCTGGCACCAAATCAATAGATAAATCAATGTCTCTTTTTGGTGGAAATCCTGGGATTTCTCTCAAAACATCTTCAAAATCCCTCAAGACCAGATGGTCTTCAATGCTTTCCACTTTATCTTTGGTTACTTCTTCCAGATGGGCTGCAAAAAATTGACATCCCTTCCTGAAACTCTTCTTTAATTGCATGGTTGAAATCTCTCTAACAACTACAACTCTTGGAATTCCTTGAATCTTTCCTTGATTCCCTTCTTCATCAAGACATGTGATTGTCTTGTTGTAACAGTATAGGATAGAATGGTGTTTTTCCAACCAATTTGTGCTAATTAGA
>SNQJ01S0229925.1:0-14316 GCA_010110895.2 Picea sitchensis
CATTGTACGCCAATATCCACTGCGCACAGTTTTGGTACTGCACACCGATATTCCACATGCATTTCATCCTATGTATGCACCATGTCAAGTTTAACATATTCCATAGCGCCCAATTATCTACACACACTACTGAATACATCGTCGCGGTACAACTTATACTCATACTTATGCACATACCAACAAAAATCCTTTGCATTAAGAAATACTTGCACACCGCATGTGCACATTACTATGTGTGTGCTCACCACGCAAGGATAAATTCAGTGTGTGCATCCGCACGTAATGATATTCCGCGCAGTGCCACAATTTACCGCACATACTGGCACACCAATGTTTTCCCGCGTGGTGACAAAATTTACCGTGCGCGTCAGCACGCCAACCTTTTTCATGCATACTCCGTGACTCCAATTTTTCGTCACCTTGAAGTTACTCTTCTGTGAATATTCACTTCAACTGAACCCCTCTGGTCCATCCAATCTCAGTGTTGAATTGAAGCTCTAATACCAATCTGTAACATCCCCCCAGCCACCCGCAGGTCGGGGTACACCACTCTAGAGAAACCACTCATGCTCTGACACCAGTCGGTAACATTCCCAGCCTTAACAGGCCAGACCATGCTACTCTATGGAATGATTTCGTTCCCATACTATGGAACATACAGTAACATACGCAGTAGTCAACTGAGAAATGCCACATAAATTTACTCTTTAAACTGCATGCAACTAAGACATATACATACAACACGCTCGCAGAAGATTTACATATGAACATAAACAAACAATTACTTTCTGTAACATACGACTTTTATACTGAAATAAAAGTAACTACAAATATGCAACATTTACAGGGAATTACCCATAAACATACAAGCAATTATAATCACATATATTATAAACTGTAACATAGGCATGTAAATAACAAAGCAACATATCATTTTTATCATACAACTGGTACTTATATTGGAAATATTATCACCAATTGTGTACATACCTTCCACAAACCTCCCAGCCATAGACTACATTGTTCATCACTCTCAACAGTTAGTCACCCCTGAGCTGGGACTGAACTCCACCTAGGGTAAAGGGTTCCTTTCCAAGATAAGGCTCATGGACAACAGGAAAGACTCCTTCTCGGGTTCTCACTCAACTAACAACCTACAACCTCTCATTCCCCACATGCCTGTCCCACCCAAGGAAGTGTGCCCCTTATCTTCTCAATAGTCCCTTGGCTACCCCACTTCCCTTCCAGGGCTTCAATAACAGGTCGGACTGGAAGTCTCAAAGTGTTGTAGATGCAGTTTGGCACCTTCAGGAATCAATCCCCAACAATTCTCTCGCTCATAGAATTTCTCACGGGCCTGACAACCCGCTTCCTCAATCCCTCTCCAAGATAACGAGCTACACCAACCAAAAAGGGCTATGGGAACAGGCTCTGGAATGGTGAAATTGTTGTCTCAAGGATAACAAAATGCATGAGTGAAATGGTCATGGAATCATTGACTGGATAACTGAGTGTGGAAGAGAATCACTGTGAACTCTTCATGGAATTCCTTGTGCTAATAATGGTGGTCAGGCTACTGGTAAGGTATCCATGAGAAGTCACCAAATGAGCTAAGTTCCCCCATGATATGAATGCATGTCCCCAACTTGACACTTGTCATATCGGAAGTTACTTTGGTCCACTTGTCCCCAACTTTAGAACTTAGGATAAAATAATTATCCATACTTTATGTTTTAGGAAATATTGATATAATATTCCCTTGACTTTTGTCCCTCCCTTTCCCTAACTGGTGAAGTTCAGTCCCTGATCGCTTTTATCATGGTCGGTCTACGCGCAACGATGTATTTTATATTAATTATGAGTCATGTACAAATTAGGCGCATTGGCCTTTGACATCTAGGCATTCTGGCCTAATACCAAAACATAATAATCCCAGCTTATAATAACCGGCTCACCAACCTATAACACATATCATATACACGAGGCTCGTTGTCCTCTATACTGCGTGCACCTTAGTTACTGTGCACAATATCCTGGAATGTACATGTTACATCATTTTACTGTGTATTTCATGCATGCACTATGCCACATGACGTACATTACCAAATGAGGTCAAAATAACTCACCATCTTAAGTACATTTATATTATATTTACAATTGGGTTTGGTCGAGGGATATTACAAATTTATTTTAACTCTTCATATGTGGGTTTAAGGTTGAAAGTTCATCTAATGCACCTAGAAATCCCATAGATCTCTACATTTAAATTGATTCCAAAAAATCCTCTAGAACAAATTCCCATTGTGTCCAGTGGGAACATCCCTTCAGGGATGTTAAAGAAGCCCCAACTTATTAGAGAAAGTTTTCTTCACATATAAATGAAGCTGGTAAGGAAAATACTGAAAATGGATCCCTCAATGGCCCATCACATGAAATATCATGTGTAGTTCCATATATGAATGTGCCATATGCAAATACTACCTAAGAAAAAGAAATAAAGATAAAATATTAATTGCAACTTTCACAACCTTGAGTTGTTGAAAAACTGATTTATTGTATAAATGAGTGCACCTATGACATGTATTTAAGAGTTGAACCAACTATATGATGAGGTACTAATTGGATAGGTTTCACTATATAAACTTGTGTTTGTTGGATTACTAAGAGGGGGGGGGTGAATCATTAATGAGAAATTATAACAATTATTAATCCTTTAAACAACAATGTATATTCTTTTACTTATTCAACAATGTTCATCTATTCATCATCAATATCTTACTGTGTCATAAGAATTAACATTCATCGGTGCATAATAAGAAATAACAAACACATCCACAATATGCACAGTACACTAATATTTACGTGGAAACCCAATGCGGGAGAAAAACATAGAATGTTTTTCTTATATGTCTGAATTACATTCAAGGAAGCACCAACTTCCAATTCTCCAACTACAACTGGAAGGATGCTTTGACCCCCTAGTTTCTTAGGCTACAACCTGAGGGAAGCTCCAACTCCTCAATTCTCTGCCTATAACTAGAAGGAGGCTACAACCCCCTATGTTCTTTGGCTACAATCGGAAGGTGGCTATAACGACCTATAATTTCCCCACACAATGACCCTGAAATATAAGTAGAATGATGGAACCACTATCACACTATCACTATGAGATATACTTTTGTAGACTTGTACCAATTCCACTGACCTTTAATCAACCTCTGCCACTATCCTTTAACCAACCTATACCTGTGCCTTTCCTGTACCAAAAAAACTAAATACACCAACAACATGTACCAATACTCTCCTCAATATATCAGATATTTTTTCTTCTTGTAGCATTCAACTGTCACGATTTTGTTGTTGCGATTATGTTACCACGAATCTATTTTCGCGATTTTTCTGCCACACTTTTCCTGTTGTGATTTTTCTATCGCACTTTTTCTGTCGCACTTTTTGTGCCACGATTTTTCTGCTGCACTTTTCGTGTCACGATTTCTTTGTCGCACTTTTCCTACTGTGACTTTTCTGCCACACTTTTTCTGTCACACGTTTCCTGCTGTGATTTTTCTGCCGCACTTTTTTTCCCGCACTTTTTTTTCCACGATTTTTCTTCTGCACTTTTTCTGCCTACCAAAACAACCTTTCACAAAATAGATATTCAATGATATTCAATAGGTTCTAATTGGAGAACCTTTCTCTCTTATTTATAGTTCCATGTAACTTCCTCAAGGGGTTAACTTCTAACCAACTTAACCCACTTTCCTTCTTTTAGGCCTAACCCACTTATAACCACTTGTCCACTTAACTTAACCACTTTCCACAAATAGTAATTTCTCCACTCCTAGTTGCAATTAACTTTATTATTTAATTAATTTCTTTTGCAACCACTTTGACTTATACATAAATAGTAAACTCACCACTTCTTGTTGCAACCACTTTATTATTTAAATAATTTCTCTTTGCAAACACTTTGACTACTTTATTATTTAAATAATTTATCTTTACTTAGAACTTCTTGTTGCAACCACTTTATTATTTACTTTATTTCTTGGTCAACCACTTTGACTATTTAATCTTCTCATCCCAACTACTTTACCATAATTACCAAACTCACAATTTCTTATCGCAACTAATTTATTTTTAATTATTTTCTTAATGAAACAACTATACCCATCATTAACTCCTAGTTACCATCAATTTGACTAGTACACTTCTTCCAAGAGCTTCTAGAATAATTGACTTCTTTGACCTTCGAGGGGATTTTAGATAACTCGTGAGGGTTCTCCAAATTCATATGGGCATAACTCTCTAACCGTGAGGAGTTATGTGGCGTTCCACATATCACCAGAAATGGAATGACATATACTATCCATCGAGAATAGTATTACATGTAAATTAATTGATATTCATGTTTTTACACTTCAAATAGAATCGGGTCCCTTACCCATGCCTTTCTAATACCAGAATTCTCTATCAGAATTATCGAAGGGTTGAAATCAATCACTAAGGGTTGAAATCAATCTACAATATCACTCTCCAAGGGTTGACATCAATGAAAACCAAAATTATATACCAATTATCCATCAACCTATGCCAACTGTCTGACAGTTTTGCCATAACATTGACAACAAGAAGATTCCTATAACATCCCCAATTTTAATTCCTTCTATTAGCACTAGAAGTCACCCTCAAGTTGCATAGAAGGTAAGCCCAGTACCCATCAATTTATACAGTAAATGTAAATGAGTTTTAAGAGGCCAAATGGATAAGACTCAATGAAAATAACATTCTAACTCATAAATCTGGACAGGCATGCGCAAGCAATTGAGGTATTTGATCAACTTCAGTCAGTAAGTTGGAGTAAAGGTGAGTAGGAGGAAGACTTTGGTGAAAAAAGTGTAGAGTTATGCCATGAACATCAGGCCTTACAACAACCTAAGGAAGAAAAACTTAAACACAAGATCCTCTTAGATTCAAATTTCAAGGAAACTGAAAGAAATCATAACAACATTATAATCAAACATTCATCATAATATAGTCACAACAATCCATTTGAATCAGTCAATCATGAACTCTCTCAGTATCAGAGAAAAATAAGATGGAGTAAGAAAGATGACTTATATTAATCAATAATTCTCAAATCAAGACACAACCAAAGAACCAGTGTTCTTCATCAAAATATTACGATAGCAGGGAGCCTAGCTCAACCATTCGGCCTTTAACAAAATATGAAAACTAACTACTTATACCCAGAACTGCTACAAACACCAAGAGTGTGATTGGACCATTGCATTCAAAGTTTTCAGTCATTGCCTTCTCTGTCAAACTATGTAGGCCTTCTTACATCATACGCGAGCCCGAATCAATGCGGGCTCTGCGAGAAAATCCATTCACTAGGGAGATTTGGACTGACAATCGGCCTCCATGAACCTTCTCTCCACGCATTCCATTTATGGGCTAAGACGAGGTATCAATCACCACCGCCATTTTCATTAAATACCTTCATTAGGATCAGGACGAGACCTAACACCCATGAATGTTCTAGGTGGTGCCCATGACTTCTTCGAGTCAATCCCGACACCTTGAGGCCAAGCATATATTCTTCTGTGACCAAATATGGGCGCTTTCGGCCTTTGGTGCAACTCCTCTCCATCGCTCCATCTTCAATGTGACCTAGGGCCATGACCCTACACAATTGTGCGATTGTGGGTGCTACCAAGGGTGTTCTGAAAGAAAACCACTTTTGTCCCCGCAATTCACCGTGAACCGCCACGCATCCCTTTCTAAAAACCATGGTTCTGATTCCAGCCCGCCCCTGAGATTTTAAAACGTGCGCACCTTCCGACCCTGCAATTTGGCATGACCATTGATATTGCGATCTAATATTAGGCTCCTTGATCAATGGCTCAGCTCTAGCACTTTTTAGATTGACAGATCAGATCTTCCACTTCAAAACAACGACCGAGATTTGATTCATGGATTGGCCTTGGGGAATTTCAATTCTCAAACTCCATTTTTCTTCTGTTTCTTTTATCTGAAGCGAAGAATCTGGTGATGTGTGGCTACTATTGATCGAGGGCTTAGATTCTCTTCGGGCGCTTCGGGACTTCAGGCACTTCGACACTTTGGCCACTTCGGGCTTTGGCCCTTCACGACTTTGCAATGTTTCTCATTTTAAAAATCCTGAAGTAAAAATCTTGGAGTGACAAATTTGATGGCGCGTGTCTCTTGTTGATCAATGACTCAGATCCATTTTGAGCCTTCGGGACTTTGGGCCTTTGGCCACTTCTGCGGCTTCGACAAATTCGACACTTTTGCAGCTTCGGGTCTTCGGGTCTTCGGGACTTCTAAGAATTTCTCATTTCAAATCTCCCGAAGCTCATTTACGCGAAGGCTTGGATCGACTGCCACCTGACCCCTTTAATATCAATGGTTCATACTCACTTCGGGGCCTTTTTCTCCGGCGTTATAATTCACGCAAGTTGGAACTCCTAAATTCACATGAGCCATTGATCTGGACTATTCTGGGAATATTCATCCTTGAAATATTAAAACTGCCTTCTTCTTATGCTTCAATCCCAAAAAATACTACTAAGAAAGTTGTGCTTTGTGTTCATGGCTACGGCCTGCACGATCAAGGATTTGGACGACTTGCTATGAAATGAGAAAACAGAGAGACCAGTGACTGAAAAATAGGATGCGAGTGCTCACCCTTGGAGAAAACAAAGAGGCTTGGGGCCAATATTTCACTCGGGTAAGATATTTAAGGAAAACCAGGGTGCACAAACGAATAAGGGAAAACAGAGAATGATTTACAAGCCGAAGGGGGAAAAACTTAATATTTGTTCTACAAAAAGGATAGAGACAGGGAAAGAATGCAGACTCAGGTATATCTACACACACCTATCTCCCTTGACAACCCTATGTGATAAAATTTGGCTCCATAGGGGATGGCATGATCCCTGCGAGATGCCAAGAACACACAGTTCTAGTGCCTTAGCTGGTGGGCTATGGAGTCTAGCTCAAAATTTTCGCTGAAGAAAACGAGGAGATATTTACACTACTCTACTAAAAATGAAAACAAACACATGGGCTCCAGAAGGAGATTATTTATGTACACTCCTAGACTAACCGATTTTTACAAAGTGCTAGGTGAAACTAGACTTCCACCAGAGCTAGTCAAGTAACCTCCTAACTAAAAACTTATTTACTATGTCCCTGATCAAATAAAGATAATGAAAATATGACAGCAAAACGATTACATTTTTCATCTCTCCTCCTAGTGCTAAATGAAATATAAATTTTGGAGGCTTCGATACCTGGAAAAAGAGAAACTCCATGTACTCCCCTACAGGGTCATAAAATAGGGGACAAAACTTACTTGGTTGGTAACAAAAAACATGATTTGTCTTACAACTACTCACATCCATCTGAATTTTTGTGGCAAGAACAGGTGAGTGAAAGGTTGATGCAGGTTGCTTATCCACTTCCTCTTTGTCTTCTCTGATAACGTCAACCAGCTTAAGGCAAGAAATATCTTCATGTATATCAATGAAAGGGTGCTTCTCCCTAACATGTTGCTTAGTATGTTCTGTGGATCCAGGATGGATGATTTCAACCCAATTATTTTCCTTACTGAATAAAGGAAAATGATATATAGTATGGTCTTGGAAATCCTTCATATCCACATCAGAATCTGATTCATAGCTGTCATACACAGGCTGGATGCTCCCCAACTCAACAAAATGTAAGGTAGGGATCTGTTATTCTTCATCTGAGTACTCATCAAATATGGGTGAACATAGAACTCTTTTATCTTGCAAAGAAAAGTGAGTGACCTCTTGATTCTTCCCTTCAATCCTAGGTGAAAATACATCATGGGAAACCTATTGAAGGAAAAGAGAAGAATATTTATCCACAACTATCTCTTCTTTTAAAACTGAGACAACAGGTGCATCAGGGGAAGAATATGATACATCTATGGCTATGCAATCATCAACACTATAAACACTCATATCTGGAAGGCCTTCTTCTTGGGAAATAGAAAGAGAAAATATTTCATCCACATTTGCAAAATACTCACTTTTATCCTCATTTTCTCTTTCAATTAGATCTTCACCAAACTCATCACACGAGGACGAATCTATCATCTGCTGGATGTGGAATTCAAACTTCTTACAAAATTCATCCAAAATAAGATGAGGTAGGAAAATATTCTCTTAATATGAATTAAAAGCATCATGAAAATCCTTCAAAGAACGGATACTAGCAGCAGGGAGAGATTGACACCATTCGGGAGCATCTTCCTCTACAAAAAAATTGAACATCTTGATCAAGAAATCCTTGTGAAAGAAGCCATGTTCAAGCATGCATATATGAAATTTTAATAAGTGCTCATCGATATGGTCATGCTTGGTTCCTCTGAATCTCGGAAGATAATCATCCCATTCATTTATAGACGACACTGGATCTGGATAATCAACGATGGCTGAGAAATTGAAGGGGTAAAATATCTTGGCCAGGATAGCCTCCATAGCCTTTTGATTTGTCTTCGTTTAGTGGAGTCATCAACATATTCTGCACAGTGGATTCACCATGGTGAAAGATAATCAGTCATAATTATGTGTCCATATTTAGTTCACCATCTAAAACTGGCTCTCTGCAATGTCATTCTTCCCAGGGAGCTTTTCAATCTGGGATAACAACAAAAATCCTTCTTGAGAAAGATTTCCTTTCTTAATAATCCTCTTTGGGTCAGCTTCAGGTGTAGCCAGAGGTAGCTATGGAATAGACCTCATGTGTCTTCCCTTCAGATCCACAACTGAAATAGTGGAGTCTCCAAGTGCAAGCTACAATCTTCAATGGTACTGATATTTGATGCACCTTTAGAATCAAAGCTTCTTTGTCATTCTATCCCAGGGAAATTTCTTCAATTCATTCCCCGGGAATGGCACCAGAAATGTTAGAACTAGAATTCACCCTCAAGTTGCATACAAGGTAAGGACAATACACATTATTTTATACAGTAAATGTAAATGATTTTTAAGAGGCCAAATGGAGAAGACTCAATGAAAATAACGTTCTAACTCAGAAATCTGGACTGGCATGGCAAGCAATTGAGGTCTTGGATAAACTTAAGTCAATAAGTTGGAGTAAAGGTGAGTAGGAGGAAGACTTTGGTGAGAAAAGTGTAGAGGTTTGTCGTGAACATTAGGCCTTCCAGCAGCCTAATGAAGAAAAACTTAAACACAAGATCCTCTTGTATTCAAATTTTAAGGAAACTGAAAGAAATCATAACAACATTATAATCAAACATTCATCATAATAAAATCACAACAATCCATGTGAATCAGTCAATCATGAACTCTCTCAGTATCAGAGGAAAATAAGATGGAGTAAAAAGATGACTTAGATTAATCAAGAAGTCTCAAATCAAGACATAACGAAAGAACCAATGTTCTTCATCAAAATATTACGATAACAGGGAAACTAGCTCAACCATTCGACCTTTAATAAAATATCAAAACTAACTACTTATGCTCAGAACTCCTACAACCACCAGGAGTGTGATCGGACCATTGCATTCAAATTTTTCAGTCGTCGCCTTCTCTATCAGACTATGCAAGACTTCTTACGTCAAATGTGAGCTTGGCTCGGTGCGGGATCTATGAGAAAATTCGTCCACCAGGGAGATTCAGACTGAGAATCGAACCCCATGACCCTTCTCTCCATGCATTCCATTTATGGGGTGAGACGAGGTCTCAAACACCGTGCCCATTTCCATTAACTACCTTCATCGAGATCAGGACAAGGCCTGACACCCATGAATGTTCCAGGCGATGCCCATGACTTCTTTGAGTCAATCCTGATGCCTTGAGGCCAAGTAAATCTTCTTCTGTGACCAAATACGAGTGCTTTCGACCTTTGGCGTAGCTCCTCTCCATCGCTCCATATTCAATGTGACCTAGGTCCATGAACCTATGCAATTTCATGATTGTGGGTGCTACCAAGGGTGGTCTGAAAGAAGACTTCTTTTGTCCCCTCAATTCACCATGAACCGCCACGCATCCCTTTCTAAAAACCATGGTTGCGATTGTTGCTCGCCCCTGAGATTTTAAAATGTGTGCACCTTATGACCCCACAATTTGGTGTTACAATTGATAATGTGATCTAAGATTAGGACCGTTGATCAACGTCTCGCCTCTGGTGCTTTTTAGATTGACGGATCAGATCTTCCCCTTCAAAACAACGACTGAGATTTGCTTCACGGATCGGCCTTCGGGAATTTTAATTCTCAAACTCCATTTGTTTCTGATGCTTTTATCCAAAGTGAAAAATTTGGAGATGCATGGCTCCTACTGATCGACGACTCAGATTCTCTTCGGGCACTTGGGACTTCAGGCACTTCGGGACTTCAGGCAATTCAGCACTTCGGCCACTTCAGGCTTCGACCCTTCAAGACTTTGAAATTTTTCTCATTTTAAAACTCCCGAAGTAAAACTCCCAGAGTGACAGATCTGATGACGCGTGACTCTTTATGATCAACGACTCAGATCTATTTTGGGCCTTTGAGACTTTGGGCCTTCAACCACTTCAGCAGCTTCAGTAAATTCAACACTTTCTTGGCTTTGGCTCTTCAAGTCTTCAGGACTTCTAATCATTTATCATTTCAAATTTCCCAAAGCTCATTTAATTGAAGGCTTGTATCGACTGCCACCTGACCCCTTTAAGATCAACGGTTCATACTCACTTCGGGGCCTTTTTCTCTGGCGCTATACTTCATGCAAGTTGGCACTCTCGAATTCCCATGAGCTGCTGATCTGGATTGTTCTGGGAATATTCACCATTGAAATATTAAAAATGCCTTTTTCTTATTCTTCAATTCCAAAATAGACTGCTAAGAAAGCTACGCTTTGTATTAATGGTTGTGGCCTGCATGATCAAGGATTTGGATGACTAGCTGTGAGCTGAGAAAATAGGGAGATCAATGAATGAAACACAGGATGCAAGTGCTCGCCCTTGGAGAAAACAAAGGGGCTTGGGGCCAAGATTTCACTTGGGTAAGATATTTAAGGAAAACCAGGGCACATAAATGAACAAGGGAAAACATAGAATGATTTACAAGCCGAAGGAGTCAAAACTTAAGATTTGGTCTACGAAAAGGATAGAGACGGGGAAATACTACAGATTCGGGTATATCAACAGACACCTATGGCCCTTGAAAACCCTATGTGATAACACCTTCAAATTATAATGTGATCGTATAAACATGAATTAGGTTGGTGATCCGATCTATTGGGAAAAAGAGCTCATATTGGTTTAATGTGGCCAAAGACTGAATGGTATATTATGTGCGTTGAAATAACTAATAAAAATAGTAATCATCGGCTATGATATGAAAGGAATGAATAACTATGGGGGAATATGATTCCAAAAAAGAGAGAGGGTCCAAGGGGGGATTATCCGTGGGTATTAATCCAACCCACATTCTTGAATTATTATCAATGTGTATAACCTTTTAGTGGTTGATTGAGTATATGAGAAGCCAGTCATTTAACTCATATAAGAGAGTGGGTGTGAGAAGTCATATCCCATATTTATTGGAGAGCATGTTCATGAGTACAATTATCTTGGGGAAGAGTGTAAGTCAAGGAAATCAAGCAAGCAAAGAGAGGAAAATCTATATCGCCAAGAGGGGATTTTTGTAGACAGTCATGTTTTTTGCATGGAGAGTAGTTTTTACCTACATATTTTGGACAACAAGAGAGGGGAAGAGTGCTGGGAAGAGAACCAACCATGTTGAACTTGAAGGCATCCATTGTTGGGCTATGTTTTATGTGGATAAAGAGGCTCCTGTGCATGCAAATCGATAAGTAAGCTTGTGAAGTAGTTTTATGTCGAGCAATAGAATCATGAGCCTTATGAGGGTTGTTGTGAGAATCCATGGAATGGATGGGAGGTTTTATAGTCAAACACATTCAATGGATCCCTGGAGGGAAGTGGGAAGGCATGAGAGATTTTGTGTAGTGAAGGGGGATCTAATTTAATAGGTTGTACAGGTTGTGGGAAACAGATCAGAGCCTAGGTTTTGGGGTTATTGTGTGTGGATAGCCAGAGGGACAGATCTCCTTGTGGACTCATAGCCTCATATTGCAGGTGGATTTCTATTAAAATTAAATGAATAAGAATTCCTATGGCTGGGAGGTTCATCCTTTGTTTGAAGCCAGTTGGTTAATCATTAAAATATAAGTGTTTATGTTTTTTTCTTATGTTAATTCCACTATGTAAATGGTTACATGAATGTTGTGTGTTTGTTGTTTGTTTGAATAGTTGCATTCATTTAAAAAAATATTTTGTTAGATGCATATAAAATTGCGGTATCATTTAAATGGTTAAATTGTGTGTGTGATCTATAACTAATAATATATAGGATATTAATAATCATAAAATATTAATTTATATTTGTATTCCATGTGTAACGATGTCCAATTGGTGGTTGGGTATGTTACAAAGTTGGTATCAGAGCTACTGGTTCAACACTAGACCCTTTTGGGCCCATAACTAGTGTGAATTTGGGTAAAATTCACTGCTATAGATTTTCCTGTGGAGAAATTGGGAAAAAAGGGAGAAATACATAGTCAAATCCCCAAATTTCTTGTCAAGATTCATGTTAGAATGAATCAGAACCACTTAAGAGATATTAATGGATTTGATTTTCAATGTTGCAAAGATGAATTCAACTTGGAAGGTTGAAAAAATTATATTTTAATGGCCACTGGAGCATGGGTAAAGTTCATAAAATCAACAATTGAGATCGTGTTTGATCTCGAGATCAACACCTAGATTCTCCCTTGAAAAATTTAAAAATTGATAAAATTTTGAAGTTTTACAAAGTTACCAAATTGACGACCATGATTCATTTCAGTAGGTTGGAAAAGGAGGAATATCAAAGATCCATATTCATTTTCGGTCGTTTTGGAATTTGGAGAAAATCAATGGTCAAGATCATCATGGTTGGGAGATCAACGAACCAAATTCACCTGGGTTTTGGTCGAAATTGTCTAAGTGTTGAAAATCACGATCTAAGATTGTCGATGGCTTATGGATCTAGGATCAACAATTTTGGTGAAGTGTTGAAGTTTGGAAAAATGACCTTGAATATCGTCAATGGTTGATGGATCGGGGATCGATGAGTTTGGTGAAGTGTTGAAGTTCAACCAAATGACATTGAATATCGTTGATGGTTGATTGATCGAGGATCGAAGAGTTTGGCTAGGTGTTGAAGTTTAGCCAAAGAACATCTAAGATCATTGATGGATGATGGATCAAGGATAGAAAAATCTAGTGCAAAATTCATATTCTTCCAAGATAAATTGTTGATGACTGATGGGGAACAGAAGGTGATGAATTTTCATTCCACTTCAACATCCATGTTTCATGCCACGTTAGCTCGGTTGATGCATTAGGATTTTGTGTCATGCCAAGTCATCATCCATGTGTCATGCTAGATCGACATAGTTTCCACGTGAGTGAAGGGATGGACGATCACTTATGGTCAGGGTTTGGTGAGATTTGTGAACAATCTTGGTTTTTTGGAGAGTATGATTGATGGTTAATGGACGATGATTGGGCATCAACAAGATTTGTGGGTGACTTTTGGTTTGTGGATAAAAATGGTCGATGGCCAATGGTTGATGATCGGGTGTCAGGGAGATCGATGGGAAGGTTTGGTTCACAAATAAAATCATCGATACTCAATCGTCGATAGAGAGAAGATCAATGGTCCTAAATACTTTCGATTTGAAATCAACGGTGTAGATTGCTCTTAAGAAAAAAATGTTGCATAGTCTAGAGAATGTTTTATATTTTGGCCATAACTAGAGAAAATTAAGTTAGATTGAGACGAAACTAATGGGTTTTTTTCTGCAAAGAGGAGATCTACAAAAGTTCCAGAAAGGGCCATTTCCTATTTCTTCTTGGATTTGTCAGAACTTGTGAAATATTTCTTTTTAAAGATCTGTGTCCAGATCATTGGTAGAGGTTCACATTAAGATGAAACTCTTGGATATATTATAGCAAGTAGACACACAAATAAACCACAAAGGAACTGGATAAATCCTTAGGGTATTGGAATGGGGATACTAAAATAGGCCAAAATCCACTATTCTTAGCGACTTTTTTTAGATTTTTAAGATTTTCAGACACGAAAAAGTGACCCTAGATCAAAAAACTGGAAAATTTTATTTACTTGACATTTTATGTACTCATTAAGAAAAACAACTTTTGTTTAGTGAAATATTTTCAGAAGTGCACATA
>SNQJ01S0229926.1:0-11328 GCA_010110895.2 Picea sitchensis
GGGATTAGCCACCCTAAATAGAAAGAGCTCCCCATCGAGGTGACAGTGGGTGGGGAAGCTCCTGTTACGCCAGTTTGAGCCTTGACTTCAAGCTACCTAAACCTTTCCTACAAACTGAGCGATAACATAACACATGCACATGCAAACTGTTTAATACATGCAACCTACATGCAATCTGCTAAGGATATCATTATCCCTTCCTATCTATGGCTGGTGCATGCACATGCAAACTGCTAAGGATAACATTATCCCTTCCTATCTATGGCTGGCACATGCATGCATGTGCCCTCATTGTTGGAAGCCCAAAAATAGTGATGCTCTCCATCCAAATAGTGATGCTCTCCCTCCTAGTCTATTCGATTGATGTGCCCTCATCTACAGACCATTATGCCACATGGAAGTCAATGCTGTACAGATCTTTTAACACTGCCACATGTGCCTGTATGGACCTGCAGTACCTGCTGTACCTTCTGTCGTAGTACAGACCTGTTCCAGCACCTCCTTTGCTGAATTGTTCTTTGTTCCTACCTGCAACTATACCTTCTTCTGCCACGTGTGCACCCAAGACTTGGACACACTTTCCAAGGTACCAAAAATCTAACACTCCCTCTTACCAAAGAAATGTTCTCTGCCAAACACAAGATGCTCCCTTTATATCTAGAACCTCCCCTCTGCGAGAGGCTTAGTGAAACAGTTGACCATCAATGAACATGAAGAAACATGAATCAGGATCATTGCTTCCTTCTGTATTCTAAACTCTCTTCAAAATATTCAAGGTTAAAACCTTATGCACAAGGAACACTGCATCAATACCCTGCCAAACTTCTTTGCACTTCATGCCATCTTCATTGGTCAGAATCTTCTCACACCACATCATAAATTGTTTTGGATTTCCAGCAATAGTGAACTCATCTATATACAAGGCCAAGATGAGTGTATCAGATCTATTAAATAACAAATCGAAATCTGCACTAAACTCAGAAAAGCCCAGCATGAATACAAACTCATTGATACCAGAATCCAAAACTAGTGGTGCATGCATCAGCCCATCCAGGGCAACCCCCTCTTCCTAAAAGAATCCTCCGACAAATCGAGTTGTCAGATGTTGATGATTGCAGCTTCGTGAGCCATTCTCCAGGTCGTACTCCTCGATGGACTAAGTTGGGTTGACCTGTGAGTGATACTCCTCGATGGACTAAGTTGAGGGTGACACTTATCGATCGACTGATAAGTTGTATTGGGTTGGTGCCCAGTGATCCTTGGGGTGTAGTCCATGTGGTCGGGACATTCTCCAAGTTGTACTCCTCGATGGACTGAGTTGGGTTGACCTGTGATAACATACTGGGTTGGTGCCCAGCGACCCTTGGGGTGTAGCCCATGTGGTTGAGATATTTCCCAGGTCGTACTCCTCGATGGACTGAGTTGGGTTAACCTGTGGACACTATGTGGTTGTAGCCCTAGTGTACTCTAGTGGGTGGTGGCCCCTAGATGAGATGAGAAGGTCCACATTGGGTGTAGCCATGTGTGACGAGATGGAGGAGACCTTTCACTATGACATTGGAGAATGAAGAAGGCCCAAGCCTTATGCAAAAGACCTAGAAGCTCAAGCCAGCACTGTTGAGTGGCATCACTTGGATGTGACAATTCACATGATGGACTTGTATATATAGAGAGCCATCTCCCATTTGGAGATATCACTTTGGATCATTCTCTCGTGTATTTCTCTCTCTTGGACTAGTGCGCTATCTTTGGAGTGTAGTGCTATTCTTCTTTTTGGTCTTGGATCTTCTCTTGGACAAATATTCTAGTGAAAGGTTGTTGGGTTTTCTTCCCTTGTGCAAAAGGGTTTCCCAGGATAAATTCGTGTGTATCTCGTGCATGGTTCTCTTCTTGTGATCTTGGTTATTTACTGCAGCTATTGTATATGGTTTATGCTTCATCTATGCTTCTACTAATGTGAAATGCTAAAGAAAGTTAATGAAATCTGAATAAGCATAAAATTCAACACTAAAATTGATACCAGAATCCAAAACTATTGGTGTTGCATCGGCCCATCCAGGGCAACCCCCTCTTCCTAAGAGAATGCTCTGACAAATCGAGTTGTCGGAGAGTAAGAGTCTCATCAAAGCCAACTCCCGCTTGCTGAGAGAATCCTTCTGTAACAACCTTATCCTAGCACTCTTCATACTCCCATAAGTGGTAATCAAAGAAGAATCAATCATTGATTCCACAATCAGTTCTATAACTGTCTCCTCAAGGCTAGAGACACACGCCTCCATCATGGCTTCCCGCCATACCTACTCAACTAGATCTAGGAGTAGCCTATAAAGGCCACCTTCTCACACTCCTATAGCCAAAACTTGACTAGATCCATATTCGTTCTCTAATGGTGACTTGTTGGCCATCAAACTCAGCTAAACACCCTATAAAGCACATTAAAATCAAGGTGGCATTAAATCCTAAGTATTTATCCCCCAGAAAAAAAAAGGGTACATTTCAGATAAAGTGCCAAGTCTTAAGTGAAGAGTTAAGGTAGTTATCAAATAAGATATAAGGGTATTTAAAATTTCTAAAAATAATTAATTCCCAGGGAAAGGCAAAGTTTGGATACCCAAGTACACATTGAAGAAGTGGGTCCCTCAAACTTTGTGCACCCACTTATTACGAAGAATACATAAGTTTCGATATTGAGAGTATATTTTGAAAAAACAATTTCAAAGAAAACAAAATGAAGCTTAGCGGTGAAAAAAAGGGAAGATTTCCTAACACTTTCACAAAATATGCTCTAGAGCTATTAAAGCTTAAAGGGACTATTCAAGGAAGGGATATTAGCATCGCTATTTGTCCAAATGACAAGGAAAATTACAATAATGTTGATATCCCTAATCAATTACTAATCCCCAAGTCAAGTGTAATTCAAAAGATAGACGCTTTGGACTAAAAATAATATAAAATAAATAATCTACAGACTACCATTGAGAATTGACGATAATAGTTTCATTACTTAACTCAATGTTAGATCTATCTTTGAAAAAGATGTTGCATAATTCTAGGTTCAACATGGATGAAACCACCGGGTACTTTCATCTTGAACATGACGAAAAAAAAAATTGACATTCTCCTATAAGAAGAAGAAGATAACATTGCAATTCGCAAGACATTACAATGAATTCATGCTCAGCAATGCCCTCGTCAGAAGACTTGAAGCATGTATCAAAATTGATCCTTCAAGATAGCTAGAAGTCAATACAAAAGTTACAAGATTGCCAAAAAGAATTTGACAAGGTTATTGCTAAAGAAATTTCTCACCTTAAGAATCATAGTCAAAACTCTATCTCACGGATCAAGAAGTTGCAAAAGAAACACTAGAGCAACTTACCAACAATGAATCAATGATCAATAAAGAAACAATGACTGATATCATTGAAATAGACAAATCATCAAATGTAAAAGTCTAGACCTTGGAGAAAGGAACCAATACAGATCCAATCAACATCAGAAATCAAAAAGATGCCTATATTGAAATCTTATCAACCAATGAATCACCAAAAGTCTTATGACGAAGGTTCCAAAAACAAGACACAAGATATAAGGATACCTTCTCGTCATCCTACTTATAAAATTCATCGTAGTATCCAACAAACTAACCAAAGACGAAATCAATATGAGAAACTAAGTGGAGATCCTATTATAACGAAGAGAAGCTCAGGTGTGGAATCTTATTTCCCAGATCACAAAAGTCGTCCCCACACAGAGTTGCCAAAAATTGAATTAGGGTCATCTGACCCTTTCACAATAAAAAAATTCTACTCAACGCTTCATAACTCATATAGTCTTGTTCGTCAACCATCACGGCTTCAAAGTGTTGATATTATGGTAGTGGAAGCGTGGTGTTAATTTTTAGAGCAACTATTAAGTTTCTTTTCAATTTACTACATAACAATAGCATAGGTAGGATCATTGAGAGAAACACAATCACAAGATACACAACATTTATACTGGGATACCCTCATGGGGGAGAAAACACAGCAAAAACTTCCTTAATATAGATTGCCAATACAATGCCAAGATAAAAGACCAAACACTAGAGAATAACCAACACTGAGCAATGCGCCTCTCTCTCTTCCTTCTTTCGGCCACTGGTAACTGCAACTTCCCTCAAACTTGCGCACTTGTTGAGTGACTTGAGTGAGTCAGTAAGTGAGGCGCCATCCTCACTTATTAATACTAGCTGGCAGGCGCAAGGGAGGTGTCTCTTCACTGGGCAGGGCCGACTTCTTCTCTTAGTGGCTAAAACCACTTTAATTAGGCTTGGGGGCCGACTTCTTAATTAGGATGATATAATTAGGGTTTAACCAATCCACAAAAGGAGATTTGGTCATTTACAAAGCCCGACATGATCAATCCACAAAAGGGGATTGATCTAATTAATAATAACTAAATAATAAATAGAATATTCTTTGCAGTTACAATATTTCAACACTCCCCCTTAACAAGAAGGGTATTCTACAACACAGCATCATCAGAGAGAGAGGGCAGCAACATCATCATCGTCTTGAACACTGACTAGCATATCTATAAATCATCGGAACTTTTTCTCATCATTAATATCATCACCCACAGCATGGAGCTAGAATGGCATCATCATCATCTGCATCAACATCAGTTAGTATAACATCATAATTATCAAGAACAACAGGAGGCTGATACAACATCAACAACAATAGCATCATCAGCACGAGGCTGGAATAATATCATAGTCAGCACGAGGTTGATGCATCATCATCACAGCACAAAGGCTGGAGCAACAACATCATCACAGCACAAAGGTTGGAGCAACAACATCATCATCATCATGGAGCAACAGAATGAGGCAGGTGTATCAACAACATTCTGTGGTACTCTGACAGTCCCTAAGGAGCTACCCAGGAATCATAAGATTCCCTAGGATATAAAATCCTAACGGAGCTACCACGTGGTACTCTGACAAGCCGTCCTTACTGGACCTTCGAGATCTGCCCAGGAATCATGAGATTCCCTAGGATTATAAAAATCCTTACGAAGCTACCATTACTGACCACAGCTAGCATATACATGCATAGGTACTCCGACAGACCGTCCTTACCAGACCTTCGGGATATATCCAGGGATGATCAGTCCCCTAGGATGTAAAATCCTAACTGAGGTACCTGTTGTTGGTCAGGATACCATAGTATCATCAGCATCACTCCCCCTTTCGAGGGAGGTCTTTTCGGACAATACCAAGCTTGTCTCGAAAGTGCTCAAACTTTACACGAGACAGAGGCTTGGTCAACACATTTGCAACCTACTCATTTGTGCCAACATATTGGAGCTTTATGGCTACCCTCTACGCCATATCACGAATGTAGTGATACCGGATTTCTATGTGCTTCGATTTGTCATGGAACACAGGGTTCTCCGTCATCTTTATGCAACTCTGGTTATCACATAGAATCACAGTTGCTTCCATCTCCAGATCAAATAGACCTGTCAACAACTTTCGAAGCCATATGGCTTCACAACTAGCGAAACATGCAGCAATGTATTCCGCTTCCGCCGTGCTGAGAGCCATACTAGGTTGCTTCCTACTCTGCCATGAAATCATGGCTGACCCCAAACTGAAACAACATCCTGAAGTGCTCTTTCTATCAGACACTTCCAACCCAATCTGAATCGGTATAACCAATCAGTCTGAAGTCATGATCTCCATTATAACAGAGACCAAAATCCAACATACCCTTAAGGTATCTCATCACATGTTTTGCAGCAATAAGATGAACACGTCTGGCTCTACCAGATACTTACTCAAGGTGTTCACAGCAAAACATATATCTGGACTGGTGTTCGTCAGATACATCAATGATCCAATGATCTGTCAGTACAGCGTAGCATCAACTAATTCTGACGACGTATCAACCAGGAGCTTCAACTTTGTTTCCATGGGTGTGTTCATGGATTTACACTCCAACATATTGAACCTCTTCAATATTTCAACTGCATACTTTCCTTGGGTAAGGAAGATCTTCTCTGGGCTCTGCCAAACCTCAAGACCTAAGAAATAGTGCATAAGGCCTAGGTCTTTCATCTCAAATTCTGCAGTGAGCTTCTTCTTACAATCAGTGATGAGCTTTTCTTCTCCAGTTAAGAATAAGTCATCCACATACAGCAGCAAAATAACTGGCTCATCACTCATAACCTTGAAGTAAAGGTTAGAGTCAGCTTTACTCTTGGTAAAGCCCATGCTCGTCAGGAAACTGTCAATTCTGCCATACCAAGCTCTGGGAGCTTGCTTCAATACGTACAGAGCCTTCTTCAACCTGCAACCATCCGTCTTTCTATCTTCAACTTCAAACCCTTGAGGTTGTTCTATGTACACTTCTTCTTCAATGACACCATTTAAGAAGGTTGTTTTCACATCCATCTGATGTAACTTCCACTTCATCTTATCTACAAGAGCTATGATGGTTCTGATCGAAGTGTATATGACTACAGGAGCAAAAGTATCTTCATAGTCAATGCCTTCCTTTTGAGAAAAGCCACAAGCTACAAACCTTGCTTTATGTTTTTCAATACTTCCATCAGCAGCATGTTTTATCTTGTATAGCCATTTGGAAGATACCACATCTTTGCTCTTCAGTCTAAGAACTATTTCCCATACATCATTCTTTATAATGGATTGGTATTCTTCTATCATGGCATCTTCCCATTCTTTCTTCTGAATGGCTTCTTCAAATCAAGTAGGCTCCTTCTCTATGAGATCACACATCAAAGCCATATAACTAGAGAATGGCTTACGTTTCTTGACTTGTCTCACGATTCCTTTTGGGGCACCATACTTCTCTCCATCTTGAATAAGTTCCCTCGCCCAAGTTGGCTTCCTCTTGTGAGAGATTGTCATCTGGGGAGGTTCTTGAGATTCTAGAGGTTCTTCAGATTCCATCATATCATGATCTTCATGAATCTCATCATCGGGGGAAATTGTGACTTCCCTCACTAGTTCTGCAACTCTGGGAGCTACAAGTTCTTCTTCATATACTTCTTCAAGTTGGCATCTCCTTGATTTCTTCAGTGTTGCATCTTCATCAAAGATTACATCTTTGTTGATCTCAATATGATGGTAACCTAGTATATAAATTCTGAAGGCCTTTGAGACCTCACAGTATCCAACAAATATTCCCTTCTTTCATGAAGGGTCCAGCTTTGTCCTCTTCTCCTTCAAAATGTGTACAAACACTGGACAGCCAAATATCTTGAGATGGCTTACTTTTGGCTTCTTTCCGGAGAACATTTCTTCGGGGGCTTTGAACCCAAGTGCACTATGGGATAATTTGTTTTGTACATACATTGTTGTTCTTGTTGCTTCTGCCCATAAGTGCATTGGAAGATCTTGATCATGGATCATAGTCGTCACTGCTTCCATTATAGTTATGTTCTTTCTTTCTGCTACACCATTTTGTTGAGGATTGTAGGGAGTGGTGAGCTCCCTCTTAATTCTGGCATCTCTACAAAAGCTTACAAACTCTTTTGAGGTGTATTCTCCTCCATTATCTGACCTGAGTATCTTGATCTTTCTTTCAGAGAGATTCTCTATCAAGACTTTGAATTCCTTCAATTTTCCAAACACTTCATCTATTGACTTTAAGAAGTAAACCCAAGTCTTGCAAGAATAGTCATCAATAAATGACACATAGTATACATACCCACTAAGAGAGGTGGATGGAATGGGGCCACATACATCTCAGTGGATGAGCTCCAAGACTCCTCCCGCTTTACTGTCACTCTTCGGGAAAGGGTTCTTTATGTTCTTTCCTTATGCACATCCTTTGCACACACCTTCATGATCAACCTTGAAATCTGGTAGACCTGTGACTGCCTTGCTCACATATGGTAAGGCCTTATAGTTGATGTGGGCTAGTCTTCTATGACTTAGTTCACATGGACTCTCAGTAGAGTGAGTCAAGGTTGCAACTGATTGACCTTTTAATTTGTACAGGCCACCTTCTTTTGTTCCAATAACAATTGCATCTTCTATGGTTTTTCCTTTAGGCCACATAAGGACTTCACCATCTATGAATGCAACCCTAGAGCCTTTCTTATCTAAAGCTGAGATAGAAAGCAAATTCTTCATCAAACTTGGTACATATAGTACATCCTTTATCTTCATTGGGGTCCCTTAATCAAGTTTGCAATTGGACTCTCCCACTCTGTTGATAGGGCACTGGTAATCATCTCCAAGTGTAACTTTCTGGGGAAAGTTCCTTACTGTAAGGGTAGAGAGAATGTCTCTCTAACCTGTCATGTGCTTAGAAGCACCACTATCTATGAGCCAAGTATCCTCACCAGGTGACACTGATCCCAAGAGGGCAGAGATTAAAACATAGTCTTCAATCTTTTCTTTAATCATCTTCATGGGTGGCTCATCATCTTCAACTACATGGGCATGGTGTCTTTTGTTATTTCTCTTCTTGTATTCTTCTTTTTAGTTGGACAATTCTTAGCAATATGTCCCATCTTGTCGCAATGGTAACATTGATAAGATGAGAAATCTTTTCTCTTCTTTGACCTTTCTGGAACTTCTGGAATCTCCTTGGAGGGTGAGATTCTTTATGGATGAATTTATTTGGGGAGTGAGATTCCTTATGTAGGTGGGTCTCCTTGAAGTGAGACCTTCTCTTTCCTCCATTAGCATGAGCAGCTAGGGCTTGATCTTCATCTCTTAATAGCACTGCTTCTCAGTTAGCTACTCTTGCTTCTTCTTGAACACATTCTTCCCAAACACTGTCAAATTGTAGTTTTTCTTTTCTGGCACAAATAGTTTGGATGAATGCATCCCAAGGTCTTGTGAGACCATTAATAGCTGTCAATATGAGTTCATCTTCATCCAAGTTGTCTCCAAATGCTTTTAGTTGTTCATTGAACTGAGAAACCCTAGAGAAATATTCATGTACGGTTTCTCCTTTCTACATCTTTGTATTCTTGAGTTGGTTTCTCAAGTTCATCTTCCGATTGATATTCCTTCCTTCATACATTCTGGTTAGGGCATCAAACATTTATTTTGGAGTATTCTTAGATGCCACTTGAGGGATCAAGTGATCTTTAATAGAGTCTGCAATGATTCTTTTGGCCCTAACCATATCCTTATGGTACTTTGCTTTAGTTGTAGCATCTGTGGGTTCTGGTACATTTTCCTTGATGAATTTTGCAAGGTCATTCTCTTCAAGAATGAGTGCAATCCTATTCTTCCAAGCACGGAAGTTATCCACACCTTCTAACTTGTCAACAAGATTGGTGTTGTTGATGTTTGGACAACATCGGGAAGACATTCTCTTAGAATAATAATTAATAATATAATTATTGATTATTAAATATCATATATAATAAAGTAAATGATAATAAGAAATAGTTATCGATTATTCAAGGGACGCATCATTTCATGGATGGTCACCATATGTTCCCTATATATGGAACACTCATCATTGTAATAATATATCGATCATATCTCATATGAAGAAAAACCAACATGGTATCAGAGCTAGATTGGGCTTGACTCCCTCACAGGACGGCCCACGTAAATGAATGAGAAATAGAATTTTATGGAAGCTAAAACTTTGTAAGGAGTGGCGAGAAAAGAACAATTGCAATGTTGCAGATCTGTCATCCAAAATATCATCTACAGGGTGGAAGATTTTGTTCACTGGATATGGAGGGCGACACTGCATCTGCAACGTATTTGTTATGGAAACCCAAATCCACAGATTCACCAACTCACGGAAGATGCCCACCGGGGCACCAAGACGGTTTCGTGCAAACATTGACCATAAATAAATGATGATGCTTACATGTTATTTGCATGTGAAAGCGAAAGGAAGATCAATCTGATTGCAACACTCGGGATTTTGTGCTTTACAGTGTTTTGGTTGGGAGAGCTGCAATGTATAATTTGATGACAGTCTACGCTGGTTACCTTGTTATAATTTCTGGCTTGGATATAAACTTGGACTCTTAGCTATATAAAGGCTAAGATTGAGACAGTAAAACAGAAGGTTGGGTGGGAATTTCTCCTCCCAAGAAAGTAGTTAACAAAGAGGAAAATGAGATGCTTGTTGTCGTCCTTATACACACCTGGGGTAACGTGGAAGAAACCTTCAATCCACTTGGTGTGTCCTTGGGGGCAAGTTTCGAGTCAAGGTGTTGTCACCTGATCCTCAACTCCTCTGTCTAGGCCAACTCCTAGCAAAGCTAAGGGGGGTAGTCCCTATAAAAATAATCTAAGGCTCTTTTAAACTATGAAAGCAAAAGAACTTATTTCTAGGAGTTTATTGCTTGAAATAAAACAAACCGTCAACATTTAACGTTCATCATCATTTAGATAATCATATAAAATACTTGTCCATAAACATGCATATATCAAAGGATACAAGATCTGCAAGATTTAAGCATATAAGTTAGACAATGTACATGAATGTAAAGATTGTTCACATAAAGATACAATATACCAATTATACCTGTTATCGCACAGTTTGTAGCTAGGTCAAATGGCTAGAGAATTGAGGGCAAACCAGCGTAACAGGAACCTTCCCCACCCAATGTCACCTCAATGGGGAGGTTCTTTCTGTTTAGAGAGGTTAACCCAGGGGAGACGTCCCCGGCAACCTGGGGTTTTGAAGAGGCTAAGGTATAAAGTCAAGTTTAAATTTTCCTCCTCACAGGTTACCACCAAGATCAGACAGTCCGACTAATCAGCCAATAAAGAAGTGTATGCCCAAATGAAAACACCTGCCCGGGACAAGACAACAATAATACAGTATATATGCAGGCTATAACTCAATGGGTTTGTACTTCGATGACTATTTGATATCAATTAATAAGTAATGTAAAAACAATAGATATCAATGAGGTCAACGTTTTATCAATTAGCTATGGAAAAAGCATCAATTCATTAATAACTATCAAGATGATCAAGCCAACAATGTACCCAACCAACACTTTACTCAATAAATGCTTTAAATCATCATCTAATTGCCTATATTCAACATTTGTTGCGTCAAGATGAGATAACCAACTGTGACGTCAACCTTAATTAGGTTAGTTTGTCAATTAGGGTTTCAAAATTCAAAGTTTTGAGGGTTGTTTTGGACACTACGACTTCAACGTTGGAGGCTAAAGATCAGTGCCTTAGGGTATATGGAGTCAAACAAGATAAGGGCACAAGGTTTTGAAAGGATGAAGACTTAAAGACAAGAGGGAAGGGTTCTAAAGCGCTGCAAAGGCAGGGCCCTAGAATCAAAACCCTAGGGGAAAGAGGCT
>SNQJ01S0229927.1:2710-14316 GCA_010110895.2 Picea sitchensis
CATTGTTTACAATACAATATACATATAGGAGCCAGCGGCATCCAAAACCCTAACCCAATGACTTGGATTAGTCCAAAACCCTAATTCCTTAACCGGAAATAGAAAACCATCGGCAAAAAACCATGTGCCGAAAAACCACCTAAATATCATGCGGTCCCGAAAAATGTGGTCCCGGAAATATGTCGTCCCGGTAATATGTCATCTCGGAAATATGTCGTCCCAGTGCGAAAAAAATTATGGGTTTCAACGAAATTTTATTTTATAACACATACCCAACATATATATATATATATATATATCTATATATATATTATTTTTATTTTTTCTTTCTATTGCTTATGGGTTTCAACGAAATTTGTGAACTAAAAAAACCCTACAAATTGGAAGATGCTTTACATTTGGACTGCAAATAATCTATTAAGATATATTAATATGAATACTATTGGAATAAATATAAACAAATTCTCTTTAAACTTGAAGTTGTCTTTGTCGACCCCCAAGTATATTACATAGCTGAGACTAAATGTTTGTTTCTCCCTTTGTTTTCCCTTCTCTATACTTACCCATTTTCCCCTTGTATTCTTCCCCTCTATTATCCCTTTATGGTTTTATATTTAGTCACATTTCTACGATCACGACTTCCCGGGTTGGCGGATTGTCAGATGGTCATCTTCATCTATATCTTCACATCATGAGCCTGACTGACCGCGGTCCCTTTCAATACTTAGCCAATTATCTAACCATCGGGTCTCGGGTTAGCATTATCGAACACTTATGCCCCATGTTTCGTCATATACATATTGCACCCAAAAACTTTTGTGATCTGCAATTTATTCTTTTACTAGTGAGAACTCACCAAGGGTTCGAAAAGATTGTCATTAATAAATGAACAGTAGATGTTGTTATGTGAGATACTTACCCATTTTTCCCTTTTCTTGTTCCCGTCTATTATCCCTTTCTGGTTATACACTTAGTTGCCTTTATATGATCGTGGGTTCCCAGGTTAGAGGACTGACAGATCTTCATCTCCATCTATATCCTCACATCACGAGTCCAACCGGTCGTCGTTCCTTTCCATACTTAGCCAATTTTATGGCCGCGGTTTCTGGGGTTGGTGCTACCGAACTCTGTTGTCGCTTGTTTCGTGATATACATCTTGCACTCAAAACTTTCGTGATCTACAATTCCAGCCTGGACTCCTCGAACTCACAATCTTCACACTACCCGGGTTCACAAAAGTTTCAAAGCATCTATCGTTGCCTTCCATCCCCACTACCTTCGCACCCTTCCCAATGCACATTAATTATTTTTTTACTAGTGACAACTCAACACACTTGTACGAAACAATTAGCATTAACAAGGAAAAAACCTTGAGGACATCTCCCATTACCACGCATATACGTCTTGATATACATCTTGCACCCAAAAATTTTGTGATCTACAATTCCACCCCGGGTTCCTTCAACTCGCAAGCTTCACTTTACCTAGGTTCACAAAAAATTTCAAAGCATTCATGGCTCCCTTCCATCCCCACCACATTCATTCCCTTCCCAATGCACATTAATTATTTTGGCCTCTAAATATCACTTCCATTGTTATGTGACCTACAAACAGCACCTGAACCTCCACGATATACAAATTGATTGTCGAACTCCCACATCTTCCCCTCTTTTGTATTACACATTATGCATTCAAAAGTTCTGAGTGATACAATTTGACCATCGGGCCCTCACGTCTTCTGGAGAAACCTTGTCACCCTATTTTGCATCGTCGGGTTGGCGGGTTCACGGAATCTCCAATTCCTAGTCATTGTTTCTTGTGTCGACCACCTTCGTACTTATTTTCATATATGCAACAACAAAGGTTTACTGCTAAGATTTCATCATGCAACAACTATAAAGATCATCATTAATAGGAAAAATCCTCGAGGAGACAGTCACACTGACTATCCCTACACAACTTGTCCATAAACATGCAGAAAAGATCTTTCCAGGTAATGGGATATCTATTAAAAATTTCAATATATTAGTGAAAACAAGTCTGGGCTACCATTTCTCTATTCCATACTTAGACACTTTTTTGATTGTGGATTCTCGGACTGACAGGCTCAAAGATGTGTTTTGAATCTTTGGCAACTTGCAAACAGTACCCAGAGTTCCACGATATACAATTTGTCCATTGGAATGCCCCATCATGAGCCCGACCGTCCGTCGTTCCTTTCAATAATTAGCTGCAAGTTGGTTGTATGTTCATGGCATGGTGCATTTCCATGGTTTCACATGTTGCAACCACTGTGTATCGAGTCCAACCTACCGTTTCCCTATTCCATACTTAGATGCTTTTTCGATTGCAGGTTCCCAGACTGGCAGGCTCAAGATTGTGTTTCCAATGTTTCGCGACTAGCAAACAGTACCCGGAGTTCCGTGATATACAATTTGTCCACAAGAATGCACCATCATTCCCTCTTCCATGTTACACGTTTTGCGGTCAACACTTCCGAGACATACAATTTGACCCTCGAGCCCTCATGTAACACCATGTTTCCCCCAGTTTGTAAAAATAACTATATTGGCCAAGAACTATGGCAAACTCAAAGATGTGAATGTTTGATTTGATAGACCTTTGTATAAAAGGTCGATGAATGTAAATTATATCATGAATATGTGTCGCATGATTGTTGGGAGGGGGATGTGCTGAAAGAGACCAGGATGGCTGATGAGAGGTGGTGGAAGGGGCCGGGAATGGTTGCGTTAACTTCCATTGAATCAAAACCGCGCTGGTTTGTACGTGCTCGGAAACCAAAGCTCACTCTCTGACCCCAGAATGAATTACCCGCCAGGATGGTAGGTGGGGAGGCTCCTCAAGAGTAAATGAGGGGATGGGGGTAAACCGCCCATTCTTAGAAGCTCTCAAACCTGACCATGGACAAGGAAATTCATGCCACATGCAACCTCGCAGGAAAAGGCAAGGAAAGAAGTGTGGAAAGGGGGGGAGGAGGAGCGCGCTACAGGAATCGTGGAAGGAGAACCAGAGGAACTCTGAAAATATAGAGAGTCATGAGCAGAGGAGAAGGGGAGTAACCTTCATCCTTGACTTCCATGAGCTGGAAGTAGGAGACTGAGTCTCAAAGCATCGTGGTCTAGCTCGGGGGTGGCTAGTGGTAAATCCGGTTGGAATCACTGAGCCTACGGTTGGGTGGAAACAAGCACCCCTCTCAGCATTCGCATCACATCTGGAATTTATGATAAGTTGTATATCTTGCATTTGGAATTGAATGTCCTAATTGCATGCTCATTTTTATACGCTCGTAAATAGTTTCTGTATAGAAGTGGTTGCCTTGTGTTTTGATTGGAAATAATGGATGCATGCTTATACTGATATAACTACAAATCGGTTAATGTATGGAATGTGTAAGTTTGGGATACGAGTCCATTCCCCTGAGGATCGACCCATCTAACTGGGTTTGTGCTATGCCTTGGTTTATCCTCCCAGAGGCACCTTTTTCAGGAAAGTTCCCTCGCTTTCCAGAGTCGGAGTGAGCCCTTGAAAAGACTACCATTGTAGTAAATCCGCGAGTTTACCTTGCCCCTGTCATGAAGTAAATGGGCTTCGATGTTTTGGCTCCCAGGAAACCCAAGTGCGAGACCCCTTGTATGTGCACATCGTGAAATCCTGACTTGTGAAACCCCGAAATGAGCTTAGTGTATATATGGGCTTTGGAGTTTCGGCTCCCTGGAAACCTAGGTGTGAGACCCCTTGTCTGCGCACATTGCGAAATCCTGACTTGTGAAACTCTGAAATGAGCTTAGTGTATATACGGGCTTTGGAGTTTCGACTCCCGGGAAACCCAGGTGCGAGACCCCTTGTCTGTGCACATCGCGAAATCCCGAGTTGCGAAACCCCAAAATGAGCTTAGTGTATATATGGGCTTCGGAGTTTCGGCTCCCGGGAAACCCAGGTGTGAGACCCCTTGTCTGCGAACATCGCGAAATCCCGACTTGCGAAACCTCAAAATGAGCTTAGTATATATGGGCTTTGGAGTTTCAGCTCCCGGGAGACCCAGGTGTGAGACCCCTTGTCTGCGCACATCGTGAAATCCCGACTTGCGAAACCCCGAAATGAGCTTAGTGTATATATGGGCTTCGGAGTTTCGGCTCCCGAGAAACCCAGGTGTGAGACCCCTTATCTGCGCACATCGCGAAATCCTGACTTGCGAAACCCCGAAATGATCTTAGTGTATATATGGAATTCGGCATTTCGACACCCAGGAGACCAAAGGGTATGAACCCCTCGTCTTCGCAAGCTGTGAAATCCCGATACGTGAAGTCCCGGTAGGTGAAATCCTGAAGCGGCTTAGTGTGAATAGGATTTCGGGTTTCGGGGTTTGAAGAGTCGAAGAACTCGACTCCCTTGGATTTCGAACTCCCGGTTTCTGAAGTCCCGAAATGCGAAAGGCGCCTCTTGGCTTAGCCTGAGGTCATAACCGATGATCACATGGAGCTGAAGCTTGTGTTTGGTGCTTGAGTTGTACACGACGGATTTTCAACGAAAGAACCAGTGGATCGGATTAGTGAAGGTCCTGATCGGAAGACCTAGCCTATGCTAGAATCCTCATAGGAATTTGGGAACTTTGTCCCCCTTTAAAGAAGGAGAAAGATAAAAGGCGAAAAATCTATTATGTCGTAGTGGGTGTGTGACACCTCACCTCTGTTAGTTGTATCTTGTAACCCTATTTTGAAGCTCGGTCGACCACTTTCGATAATTATCCATTCCTTAATTGTTGTTCCCTATCCTCGCCACCTTCGTACTTCTTTGTGGATATGCAATTAGTAAGCTTTAATGCTAACACTTCGTCATGCAGGAACCTTAAACATTGTCATTAATGAGCGAAAGGCTCGAGGAGGTCTCCCACACTTCTGCGATATAAAAATTGATCGTTGGACTCCCACATCATCCCCTCTTCCGTGTTACACATTTTTCACTCAAAAGTTACGAGACATACAATTTGACGCTCGGGAAGTCACGTCTCCTGGGGAACTATTTTCACCCTAGTTTGAAGCTCGTCTGACCGTTTTCCATACTTTCCCATTTCATGGAATCTCTTTCGCAGATCCTCGGGTTGGCAAGTTCATGAAATTTCCAATTCTTAGTCATTGTTTACTATGCCCACCACCTTCGCACTTCTTTCAAAGTATGCAACGACCAAGGTTTAATGTTAACAGTTCATCATGCAACAACCGTACAGATCGTCATTAAAAAGCAAAAGGCTCGACGAGATAGTCACATTGACTATTGTTACACAACTTGCCCAGGTAATGGGATATCTATTACAAATATCAATATATTAGCGAAAATGAGTCTGGCCTACCATTTCCCTATTCCATACTTAAGCCACTTTTTTTTATTGTGGGTTCTCGAACAGGTAGGCTCACGATTTTACTTCCATTGTTCTCTGGCCACAAACAGTACCTGAAGTTTCGCGATACACAAATTGACCTATGGACTGTCCCATCATGCCCTCTTCCTGTTATGTGTTTTGCACTCAAAAACTTATGAGACATACATTTGACCCTCGAGCCCTCACTTCTGATGCTTATACCTTGTAACCCTATTTTGAAGCCCGGTCGACCGCTTTCAATAATTAGCCACTCCTTGATTGCTCTTTCCCGTCCCCGTGACCTTTGTACTTATTTCTAAATATGCAACTAGTAACCTTTGATGCTAACATCTCATCATGCACGAACCGTCAACATTTTCATTAATGAGTGAAATGCTCGAGGAGATCTCTCATTAATATGCATTAAACCAAGATCTATAGAGAGTTATATTATCCCTTCTTATTGTTCATCTCAAGCAGCATGGAATTTATTTCGCAGGTCGTCGCGTTCATGAAATCTCCAATCCTTAATTGCTCTTCATTGTACCTTCCATCTTCGCACTTCTAGGTATGCAATTACTAGTCTTTAATGCTAACAGCGCATCATGCAACAGTCGTCGAGATTATCATTAATGAGCGAAAGGCTCGATGAGATCTCCCATTCACACGCATTGGACCAAGATTTGCGGAGGGTTATATTATCCCTTCCAACTCTTCCTTTCAAACATCGTCTCAAGCAAACAAACATTCTCGTAAACTTATGGCAGCAGCTCGACAACAATTATGTGGAGATACAGTGAATATCTTCAGACGTGAGGACCAGAACTTACAGTGGTCCAGGGCATACTCTTACTATTCATCCTGTTCCGCCCAGAACGAAGTGATTTGGACATCTGGAATCGCTCGTGCAGGTTGCGTCCCTGAGGTTTTTTACTGTAAGGAGGTGGTCTCTTAGTGTGCAGAAAAATATATTTCAAGCCAAAGAATTATTCTTATGCGCGACCATTCTCCTGTTTCTTTGTCACCCAAGGTCTTCCGCAAGATGTTAAGATTGTCGGAGCCAACATTGACCTTCAGAGGACAAGACTGCAAGAAGTTACTATAAAAACATGACAACGGGTTGGACTTCTTACCTGAGTTCCTCGAAGACCCGACAACAGCTCCTGAAGATATCACAAAGTTTCAGGTCAGTTCCTTTAGAAATCCATTTCAGGAAATTGCATGGTTGTTTACAAGAATAACGGGACATGATTCCACAACAAGCATTTCCCGCATAGTTCTTTATATTTTGCATTTCATAGTCAAGGAACAATCCAATTTTGATTAGGGCAAGCTAATTTCCATTGAAATTTGTTCCCAATTGTCATGATTCAAAGAAGAGAATAAATTTTATATTTCATCCTACTTGATTTTCGCGATAGCACATTGTTGTTCGTTTCCAAAACTGTCTATGTCCAAGAAGATAAACTCTGAATTCGACCCAGTAACATTCTGGTACCAGGCCTCCCATTGTTTTTATGAGGTTGTTAATGACTTTGTCTCAATTTTCAAAGATTTATTGTTAGGAAAGGATGCTCCCCGGATGTCTGGCTAGATAACCAAGTTTTTGGACAGGAAGGGGACACTTGAACAAAAGGAAAATTACAGTGTAATAATGATTTTTGGCTCCAAGGAAAATCTTGCTTTCCTTCCATGTCACATCACAGACAAGATGTTTGCTACAGAAATAGCAAGGCAATACAACTACTGGTTGCATTTTTTCCATGGCAAGATAAAAAAATAGTTCATTCCTCTACCCTAGAAAGTTAGGGACTTCGTGTCCAGAAACGTCAACAAGATTGACGAATTCGCAGGCCATTTCAAGAAATTGAACCTAAAATATGTTGAAAGGCTAAGAGGGTTCGACCCTAATGGGTTTTTTCTAGAACATTTACAAGCAGTTGGATTTAGAAGGTCTTTTATCCATACACGCCTAACCGAAGATAGAGACAGTGACGACAACACTCATTCTCTTGACGATGGCAATGTAGAGACATTGCAAAGCACAACTAAATTGCACAGACAACAGGGAAAAGGCTCTTGTGAAAAGAGTGTCCAGTCCCCGGCCAACACTCCCAAGAGAACGACATCACGGAGAATCGCTTCAACGGCCCACCCCAGTAAGAAAGCAACCCAAAAATCTTCAAACGGAGGAGGAGATAAGAACTCTCCTCGCGGATAAATTGATAGTTATCACAAGCTCCCCGTGACGAATAAGAGAAAAAACATTGTAGGGAAGGCGAAAGAGCTCGAAACTGAAAGTGATAACGTGCAACTTGAAACTGTTGTGGATGACGTGTTCTGCAAAGTTGATCAGCCCATGCACATGATGCACCATAGTTCCATAATGGAAATAGTTGAGACCTACATTTTTTATGAAGATGAATCCTTCGTATTCCAGAGCGTTGTTTTTTACAACTAATCTAAAAATATAATTATTGAAAAGAGAGATGTAACAAATAAGAAAGGGAAATCTCGTTCAGAGATTAACCTTAGGTAAATGCATCCATCCCAAATCTCTATATTTCACCGAGCAACCGCAGATGCTCTTGATGATTCCATTGGAGGAATTGAAGCGGAGAATGCCAGATTAAATGGCCGAATCAAGGAATCTGAGGAGGCTTTGATTCCTACCCCATTTTTTGCCAGCCCTTTAGCAAAAACCGTGTCTGCCACACCTACAGCCAAGTTAAAAGGATCCTCCAACCTCCTCACATCCTGTAGAGGCTATGTAGAGAAGAATATCAATAAAAGAATGGATCTAAATATAGCTTCCTTTCGAACGAGGGTAAATGATTTGCACGAACATTTGCAGGTGGATTTAAAAAATGAAGAACATTTCTATCTACAAATGGTGATCCCTTTTGGAAACCATGTCATCAACATCTCAAATCTGAAAAGAAGACAAGAAGATATCCCCTCCCCAAATTGGATCAAACAATTAAAACCAGGCTGGAAAGAGAAAGTTAAGAACCTACACCTTATTGTCGAATCATGTGAACAATCCATATTAGAGAAAGAAGAATTATTCAGAAACCTGACTTAGATAGACTTAGTCAGAAGTACCAACGAGGTTTAAGACCCAAACTTAATCGTCAACTCCTTGTCCTTAACCAAGCAATCCTTCGATGAACAAGTTGATATTTTAAAGGGGTTGTCTTTAGAAAAGTTTTACGGCATCCTTCAATATGGTCAAGATGACATCGAGAATTGGCTAGTGGACTATTCGACACACAATGAGGAAATTGAACAGGCTCTGCATAGTATTTCTATCGATCTAAGGAAATTAGAAAACGAGCTTTTCAACATAGAAATCCGGGATGAAATCAACGTGGCCCCCATGAAAAGCTACATTGAAGAATGGCTCCAAAGGAGAATTGACAAGCTCACCGACGAAGGGAAACAACTAATTGGCACGATTCGAGTCGTCGTCAACGAGAGCAACAAAAAGGAATCAACTTCATAGTAAGTCTATATTGATCACATCTTGCTTTCTTTATCAATCCAGTTGTTTTACCTCTTTAAATAGAAATCTCTAACCAAAGACTGATAACTTCCAATTTCTTATTTTTAGGTCTTCCTCTCTACCATCGCGCACTTATTCTTTCTACAGTGCTATTTCTTGTACTTATTTCTTTTATGGCCCACGGGAGCCCCAATAACAGTCTATATGAAAAACGCATTTAAATTTCCAGAAATATGTAACAGATTCCATAAATATGTAACATACATTATTATTTTTTGATAAATTTCAAAGAAAACTAATTCGGGAACAATTTCGACGATGCCTTGTGGGTTGCTTTCAGAATGCTAAATTAGTTCTCTTTATGCATATCGATCATATTCTTTTATTCTTATGTGCTCGAAATGTTTTTTCTTCAACTATGATGGATGTCGGGAAATTGTGTTTACTATATTTGAATTTTTAATGTGTGTAATTCCTAGTCCTTTTTTCTAGGAACCTTTCCTTCAAAAATAATAATAATAATAATAAAACTACTACTATCGTTTTTTATTGCTTCAAGTCATTACGATGTAAATTTTCTAAGTCCCATATTTGAACTATACACACCCCAGGAAAAAACTTAAACAAGAGTATCACATCTATAAAAAACGCAGTAGGATTGAAATCCTCATTTGCATATTAACCCAATAGTTTATTTGGGGCTCCGGCCTTACTCTCGCGGTGACATTCTCCCCGGGTCATCTACCAACCCGATGTCTTATGGCTGGCGTGTGACACACTGGCACGAGTCATTTTTTGCATGGATACCACCTATACTTCAAGATGCTTCCCACGTGTCTCTGTTGCTTCGGGCTTCTATTTATCCCTCGGTCCCGCCATAGCAATGCATTTATTCCCATTCCAACCTAGCAACGACTACGCTACCATGCAACACTTTTTTTAATGTACATATCATATTCCAAATGTTTTTAAATGCATAAATGTCTTTATGGAATGTTTAAAACACATACCATTACATTAAATACTTTGAAAATATTATAATAATAATTATTATTATTATATTTTGAAAATATTATAATAATAATTATTGTTATTATATTTTTTAAAGTAAGAAATTTTTTATCTTTTAAATTTATGAATACATTTTGTTTGATATGATTAAAAATTAAGACTAAAGACAATGATTATTGCTAGTTTTTGTTGTGCCTTGCTCTCTCTCTCTCTCTCTCTCTCTCTCTCTCTCTCTCTCTGTGTGAATAATTAAAAATAATGACTAAAGACAATGGTTAGAGAAATCCTAAGATGGAGCCAAAACAGAGAGAGAAAGACCATACAAAGGAAACAAACATAATAGGAGAGACAAGTGAGCCAAATATGAATTTTGAATAACCAATTCCATCAAAATCAAAGGTAGAGGACCATGAACAAGATCTAGACATATATATGGAAGAAGTAGATTTATCAACCATGGAGGAAAAATATGGCAAGGAGCACATTAATACTCTTTTAGAGGAGCAGATACACCAGCTTCAAAAGGAAATATCGAAAGGTGAGATGAAGACAAGAATTGCAAGCCAAGGGCAAAGTCAATCGTTGAACCTAGGAGTCAGAACTTCATCCCTAAAATCGGAAAAATATCTAAGAGGAGAGGACAAAAAGAAAAAAGGTATAAACTGGCCTATCCATGAAGCAAGGGCATTGTTGATTGAATCCATGCAAGCAATAGTGCTATCAAAGAAGTTCTTGACCACTCCAAACAAAGTTTAAAATGAAATTACTCTCTTGGAATATTATAGGTCTGAATGTTAAAGACAACGAAAGGATGTTGAAGAGCGTAATCATGAAAGAATCACCTACTATTATGCTAAGACAAGAAATTAAATGTGACAAGGAGGGGTTGAATACTATAGTCAATTGTCTTTGGAAAGGATGTGAGACGAAAATCGATGCAGATAGCTTCTTTGGAGGCCTGGAAATCCTCTAGCATCCAACTCAAGTGATGCTCTGGAACTTCATAGAGACAAACATATCCCTCATAATAGATTTCAAGGAGATAGGCTCTTAGGAGAGTGGAGTACTTACCAATATTTATGGCCCAAACAATATAACTCTGAAATCAAACTTCTTTTTTTCCCTAGAGATAATGGGAGACCAATACAAGCATCAAGAATGGATAATAGGTGGGGATTTTAACCTAGCTACCAATCTCTCAGAAAAAATAGGTGGAATAAAACGCCTAGAGGAAGATAATATAAGTTTCATAGAACTCACCAAGGAGCCCATATTGGTGGACATCAAAAATTAAAGTGGCTACCACACATGGAATAGCAAATGAGGAGGCGACCACAAGATTGTTGTCAGGCTTGATTGCTTCATAGTATCCAAAACCCTCCTTTGTCATATGAGATCAATGGTAGAAAAATCTATTTCCTTCCATCAGATCATATCACTAGATAATCATCATAAAATTGGACACTTCCAATGACTCAAGATCGAAACCTTTCTACGTCGAGAAACGTTGGCTTGCACACCAAAATTTTCAAAATAAAATCAAAGAATGTTGGGAATAATCAAAAGGACTAGTGGGGACAAAAATGTATGTGATTCAACAAATCTTGAAAGCCCTCAAACGTGATATCAAACTTTGGAACAAGGACATCTTTAGGAACATCTTACAGGTACATAAGGACCTTGAGAAACAAATGGACAACATCCAACAACATA
>SNQJ01S0229928.1:0-14316 GCA_010110895.2 Picea sitchensis
GTATGCTTGTCATTGATGGCAAGTACAACAGTTAATAAGGCATGAGTATAGGAAGAATGTAACAGATGGGAATTAGAAGTAGTTTGGGAAGATGCTGTAGAGAAAGCTTGATAAGATTAGAAGAGATAGTGCAGAGGATGGTTGGAATGCTTTATAGGCAGTATGTGCTTGTCATTGATGGCAGGATCAGAGTGTGCATCGATGGAAAAACAGGAACAAAGTAAGCTCAGGATGAATTAGCGCAGAGTCGAATGCAGTGCATAGGTGTGCACCAGGGATGAGGTTAACTCATGGCTAAAGCTCAAGGGAGATAGTGTACTTAGGATCACAAGCGGATCAAAGGTCAAGGCCTTTGACACTTAGAAATTCTTCCAAGTAAGGAGGATGCGTAAGCTTGGAGGAGAAATGTCGGTGATCGTTGGATCCCATCCCGAATTTTCGATGACCATCAGATCTCAATGTAGACAAGAGGAGCGCGCATATATGGAGGATAGATCTCGGGCGTTAGATCTGAGTACAGGGTCCGACCACCATTGGATCGAGGAGAACCTGGACATTCTTTAAAGTGCAAGGAGTAGAGGGCTCACAAAATCCCGAAAGAAGGAGGACCATCCATCTTCAGGCAGGACACGTGGACACAGATCAACATTTAGCTGACTAGAGAGTCAAAGGAACGGGGTTCCCTAACCTCTCGAAATCGTGATATGTGAAATCATGACTTAACCACAGCCGTCAGATCAAGATGTGATCTGCACTGTTGATCCAACTCCATTTAGGAGTTTCACGGATCGAGAGTTGGATATGTCAAGTAATATCAATCACAAGAATCCCGAAATCGCGATATGCAAAATCGCGACGTAATCTGAGCCGTCAGATCAAGATGTGATCTGGACCATCGATCCGACTCACATCAGCAAACCATGTCAGCTAGGAACATGTGGCACAACCAGGTAATGAATAGTGTCATACCAATTCAATATTTCAAGCACATGTAAGTCACGAATTAGGGTGACACGTGGCAGGTATTCGACACGTGTGACGTCAGCAGGTTTACACCACTTCAGAGTTACGAAAATCGAGAGATAGAGATGTCAAGAAACTCTCAACATCAGGAGTCCCGAAATGTCGAATTGCGAAACGTCGAAATCCCATCAACCATGCATCTCTACGGGTTATGTGGACCATTGATCCCACTCCATTTCGGAATTTCGCGGATCGGGAGTTGGAAGCATCAAGAACATTCACCATAGGAATGTCGAAATCACAATATGTGAAATCATGAAATGATCTGAGCCGTCAGATCAAGTGTTGATTAGGATCGTTGATCCCATGCCATTTCGGGGTATTGAGGATCACGACTTGGTGAGTCGAGATGCCTCATCTCTAGACTCACGAAATGAAAAATTGCGAAAGTGCCTTATGCATAAGGATGTGGTCACTACCCTTGGTCACATCAGCGAGAGATGGAGGAAAGAGCTAGAGCAACCAAGCTCTACTTCGGGGATCACAACTGGGAATGTCGAGATGCATGGTCACACGAATGCCAAATTTCCAAATGCCGAAATGCCGAAATGAATGCAAAATTCCATGGAATCAATCCAACGGTGCAGGTGAATTTGAACAAGATCAGAGGGCTACTGTCGCACGTCGCAGTATAACTACTAGAAATCATTGATGGTCTCTGCTAGAGAATTTGAAGAGACCTCTGTGTGATTTCCAGAGAAGATGAAGAGTCTCTAAGATTCCTCCAATGAAGCAAGACAATTGTGAGGGGGATTGATAGATGGATGAGCATTGAAGCCTGTAACTGAAACAGAGGGCATAAGCCCGACTGTGCCAGAGAAGACGAGGAGTCTCAACTGCCATAGAGGTTGAGGATTCTTAGCAAAACACCTAGTGCTGCTGAACATGTGGCGGGAACCACCAGAGAAGCTGAAGAGTTGTGATGATCAGAAAAATCACTCAAGATGTGTATAAGATTGCGCGTGGTGTGAGAATGCAGTGGCATGGAAAATATTGCATGCACAAGGAGCACAGGTACTATAAGAATGATGAACAAAGAAGAGATGGTTGTTGTTGTCATGGGGGAGGATTCAAGTGTGAGCAAGGAGGCAGAGCGCAGGAGTAGAGATGCATGGTAGAGGAAGGTTGCATCAAAGGGATATGGTGCAGAGAGTATAAAAGGCAGAAGAACAGAAAGTGCAAGGGGCATGTAGAAGACATTGATGCAGACAGGGCAAAGTAGTGTAATAGAACAACAATAGGGTTGGTAAGCCATTGAATTATTTTATATCGTTGTAATAAGTTTCAGTAACAAAGAATTTATTATTTAGGGTGGTTGGGAGGTGATAGGGAGGACTGGTGTCCTCAAAGGTTCAAGTGGGTGCTTGAACATAGGGATTTGGTGCTTCCTTCTAGTTGGTACTAGAGAAACCAGGGGGTTGGTGCTTCCTTCTAGTCGGTGCTGCAAGTTGCAGCTTGCAAAACTAGAGGTTGTAGCCTCACAATGAGTTGGTGCTCATATGTATGATAATGTAAAGAATGTAGATAATACTTATCATATAAAGAAAAAGAGGTTTTTACCCTGTATGGGTTTCCTAGGGAACTATCTGTCTCTGTCTTTCTCATATATGTGACTGATGCTGAATGTGCCTTTGTTTATTTCTCTACATTATTGTGATCATCATTGAGTGCCTTGTAAATATTTCAAAAGAAGCATAATTGTTTAATCACGGTAACAACTGATTCACACCCAATCTCAGTTGTCCAACAATTTCTTCTCTTGAGTAGATATTTTTCTTGAAGAATTTCCTTTTATCACCTTTCCTGTTTCCCTTTTTATATTTATTTAATTTCTTGGCATTGTCTTCTTCATCATTATCTGAGTTCTTAGCATAAGGACACTTGTTTTCAAAATGACCAATTTTACCAAAATTAAAACATTTTAATGGAAGCATGGCTTTGTAATTTTCAGTTCCTCTCTTCAACTTCCTTACGAAGTTGGATATTTATTCATCCTCATCTGAATCATCGCTACAACTGCAATTTTACTTTGACTCGGGATTTTTCTTCTTCTTTTTCTTCTTAAATCCTTTGAAAGATTCTTCTTTCTTGGATGGATTTTTTTGTTCTATTCTCATTTCATAAGCTGTAAATATTCCATGTATCTCATCCATGCTTATCGAAATCAGTTCTTCTCTTTATTCTAGTGCTAAACTATTAGAATCAAATCTCATTGGAAGAGATCTTAGTACCTTTTAAACAATCATATATTCATCAACTTCTTCTCCTAATCCTTTAATTACATTCATTGTTTTATCAATTCATAAAATGTTAACTGCAATGTCTTCATCTTCCTTGATTTTCACTTGTTCAAATTGACCTATGTAAGTTTGAAGCTTTTCCACTTTGACTTTGGCATCTCCTTCATAAAAATTATGAAGTTTTTCCCAAATCTCCTTTACAAAATCAAAATGCATAACCTTGAGATATACTGAATCAACTAGACCAATCAGGATAGCATATTTAGGCCTCAAATTATTTTGGATAATTTTCTTCCAATCGTTATCTGTTGGTGGAGTGGAAGGCTCTTTGTATCCATCTACTACTGATTGCCAAACATCAAATCCTTGTTCTTGTACATAAGTTTTCATTATTATTCTCTATAAGGAATAGTTATGTCCATCAAATTGTGGTATTACATTCTTATATGAATCGGTTCTCTCCATGATCTGCCTTCTAGTGGTTAAATTGTTTTCTTGAAGGACTGAATCTGATACCAATTGTCGCAATACTAAGAGGTGGTGGTGAATCAATATGATCAATTTTTACCACTTTCAATCACAATATATAATCTTCAACTTTATCAATGATATATCATTTATGATTGCATTCAATATATCATGAGCATATGACCAAAATCAGTACCATTCAACAATATCACATCAGATACAAAATACACCAAAAATTATGTGGAAACCCAAAAGGGAGAAAACCATAGATTTATTCTATATATATATCAAGAATACATTTATAGGAAGCACCAACTTCCAAATTATCCAGCACCAACTGGAAGGAGGCACCAACCCCCTAATTTACATGAACCAACCTGAAGGAAGCACCATCTCTTTGAGTTCTTCAACACTAACTGGAAGGAGGCTACCAACCTCTGATTTACAGGAACCAACCTGAAGGGAGCACAAAATCCCTGAGTTCTTTGACACCAACCGGAAGGAGGCTACGACCCCCTAATTTATAGGAACCAAGTTAAAGGAAGCTCCAACTCCCTGTGTTCTTCGACACCAATCGGAAGGAGGCTACAACCCCCTTTCCATTACAATATAGGCCCTTTTATAACATATGTGGTGGTTGAAATCCCCATGTGTAAGGTAAAAAGGACCTAAATTCCAATGATTAAATGAAACAAACCAAAAGGGGAATGCCATAAAAGGGGAATGACCTAATTATCTTGGCTCAAGACTGCTCCAATTTCAACTCCACTAGCATCACATCTTACTTGAAATGTCTTCCCGGAATATGGAAAGACCATAATCGATTGTTCTATTATCTTCTCCTTTAATATCCTGAAGCCTTTCTCAACTTCTTCTATCCACTTGAAAGACTTGCATCTCTTCTTCACCGTATCTAGCATAGGTGTACAAATTCAACTAAAATATCTAATGAACTCCCTATAGAAACTTGCTAACCCATGGAAGCTCCTCACCTCTAATATGATCCTTGGCGATGGCCATTCTCTGATCGCTTTCACCTTCTCTGGATCCATATTCAACTCATTTGAAGAGATTACAAAACCCAAGTAAATGAGTTATGTCTTCATAAAAGAGGACTTCTTCAAATTTATCAACAACTTATCCTTCTGCAATATTCTCATTACCAATGTTAAGTGTCTCAAATTCTCTTCTTTAGTTTTACTAAAGACCAATATATCATCCAGATATACAATCACAAACTTACCAATAAAATATTTTAATACCTCATTCATCAACCTCATAAAAGTACTTGGGGCATTTTTTAATCCAAATGGCATAACAAGCCATTCATACAACCCCTCATTTGTCTTGAAGGTTGTTTTCCACTCATAACCTTCTCTCATCCTTATCTAGTGATATCCACTTTTCAGATCTATCTTTGAAAAATAATTCGCTCCACTCAAGCAATACATTAAGTCATCCATCCTTGGTAAAGGAAATCTATACCTGATCGTGATCTTGTTTGTGGCTCTTGAGTCTGTACACATTCTCCATCCTCCATATTTTTTCAGACTCAACACAGTTGTTACTGCACATGGACTCAAGCTTTATCTAACCAAACCCTTATCCATCAAATCTTAGACTTTCCTCTTTACCTCCTCATTCTCTTGAGGTGTTAATATGTACACTTCTTTGTTTGGAAGACTTTTTGCTGGTATTAGATCAATGTGATGGTTTATACTCATGATGGGTGGCAATGAGCTAGGTAACTCATCCACTACTATGTCATCAAAATTCTCTAACAGCTCCTGAACTTCTTCAGGAAGATCATCCATAGAATTACTTGTAAGGATGACTCTAGGCTTCTTTACCACATAAAATTACATCTCCTGTTCCTTATTGAATTCACTCAAGATTTCCTTCCCACTCATGAGAAGTATACTTGTGATGGCTTCTTCCTTCACTTTTTTTCCTCTATTGGCAGTAACATGTGTGTCCTACCATTCTTCTCCAAAGTATAAGTATTTTTTCTCCCATAATGAATGACATTCCTGTCATACTGCCATTGTATCCCCAACAAAAAATGACATACATCCATGGGAATCACATCACACAAAATATCATCTCTATATCCTCCTATTTTAAATTCAACTAGACATTATTTAGTTACCATTACCTGGTGACCTTTCTACAACCATGAGACTCTATATGGACTTGGATGTGCAGTTGTCTCCAACTCCAATTTCTCCACCATCTTTGTGGATACTAAGTTATCAGTGCTCCCACTGTCAATTGTCACCTTGCATACTTTTTCTTTAGTCTTTAAGAAGTTTTGAACAAATCGTTCCTCTGCACTGGTTTCTCAACCTCTAGCTCTATCTTCAAGACAACCTTCTTCATCATCAAATATTTTCCATCTTCTACACCTTCTTCTTCAACATTCCACTTATGCGCTTCTGAAATGTGAGCTTCACCTCCTCCTTCTTTATTTCTCTCAGGGAATTCCCAAGATATGTGTCATATTTTTCCATAGGCATAACATTTCACTTCTCCTCTGCCTATTCCTCTTCCTCGAGGAAATGAATTTCTTCCACCACATTGTCTCCCTCGAAAACTTCCTCCTCTTTCTGAGTGACTATGTGGTTTTTTAGTCTTACCCTTGGGCTTTTGTGCCTTGTCACATACAATTCCCTTACCTCTGTTTAGACTTATATCTTGGCTTCATTGACTCTTCTTCCTGGCCAACTTTTCCTCTGCCTTCAGTGTAACCTGATAAGCATCCTCCACTGTCCTCACTATCATCATGCTGATTTCATCCTGGATTTCATATCTCAGGCCATTGATATACCTGGAAACCTTTTCATCATCTTTTTATTTCTGTCCAACCTTGATGTTCAACTTGTAGAACTCCTCTGTGTACTCCTTCACTATCATTCCATTTTGTCTTAGGTTCTGCAACTTCCTGAATAAATTTATCTAATAGTCCTTGGGTATGAATTTATATTTAAGCTTGGCTACGATTCTATCCCAACTCTTAATATTTTGTTTTCCCTTGCTTCTTATGTCAGCCTGCAGTTCATCCCACCATAGTGTTGCATGTCCTTTTAACCTGGTGACAACATGTTTCACCTTATTCTCTTCATCGATGTCTTTATAGTCAAAGTACTTATCAATTTCTCATATCCAATCAAGAAATTCTTCAACATTTAAGTTTCCTTCATACATTGGGATGTATATCTTTTCTCTAGCTCCCAATTTCACAACAGCTTTCAGCAAGCGTTCTTCCGCAAGATCCTCTGCTACAACTTCTTCAACTTCCCTTTGTTCTCTCTCTGCATCATTGATGTCTCCAGCATCAGGTGTTCTCATTTGTGTTGTCTCCATAACATCTAACCTTGCTCAAAGTTCTCTCATCTCCCTTTCCACCACTCGATTTTCTACAGGTGGTTCCACATGTCTTCTAGGTGGAATTGTGCTGAACTTTCCTCCACACACAGAGCTTAAGAAATATTTTACTTTCTGATACCTCTCACCTCATTCACTTTCTACTTACAGAACCTAAAATATATATAGGTTATGAGACCGCTTGACGCAGGCCCCCCCCTTCTCTCCTTGGGGATGCTCGACCTCTCGGTCAAGGATCTTCACAACACCAAGCCAGATCGGATTTTCAGCCCTCCAATAGAACCTAAAACAAATGACACACATGTCCCTTTGATGTTCCCCCATAGGTCCAGACTACCCGCATAGTCGGTTTCTGGAGCCTCTAGCAACACCAAATCATGGGTACTATATAGTGTGCTAGAATCCTTCTTTCTATATGACCATGCACTATGACCGTGAGTCGAATCCCTTCATGACTTCACACTTTGGATCTTTTGCAAGAAGATGACTCCTTTTCCCCGATCTCTGAATCAATGAGATCTCCAGGGTCAGATCTACGGTCCACACTCCTCCGACAACCAACGAATGTGATCTGCTACACGATTTTGGTGTTCAGAAGTTTTGAACGTTCCAACCCCTTATCCTCCCGAAGTGCTTCACACCCTAAGCGATGAATCGAGCGCCACGTGCTCCAACTATTAGTAGTTGGAATTTGCCCTCTGTGATCTGACGACATGCTTCCACTTCAGATCAACGACCATGATATCCTTATATAGATTGGACTTTGGGAGTTTTTAGATACTCTGCCTTTACTTTCCTCTGAAGGACTATTCCCCCAAAGCTCGTCAATCTCTACCATGTGTCCTCTCTAGATTCAATGATCCAATACTCCTCACTCTTCGTGACTTCGTAAAAATTAAACTTTTGCTCCACACAAATCTTCCGGGCCTCTTCCTTACGAACTTGGTTATCCATTGCCATGTATCTTCCTCATAGACAATGATCAGTATTTCTTCATGACTTGAGGACTTTGTCAATCCTCACTCCTCAAACACTTTAAAACCTCTAAACTACGAAGTGTCGTAGGATTCCATGGCTAACCCCTGTGCAACTCTACCATATCTAACGGTCTGGAATAGTCCTTCTTCCTCCGAACAAATATTGCAAATTAACTTGGGTAATCTTAAAAGACTCTAATCTATTGAAGAATTCTCCCCACTACCTCTTCTCATCTTGATCTTTCTTGAAACCTTTGACTCCTCAGAGCGCCTTTTCGACACTTAGTTGAATTTTGACTTATGTGCAAACCTTCCAGCTGTTGTATTTACTTCACACACACCTAGGATTTCTTTTTCCTAAGATTTTTCATTTTTAATTAGTCATTATTAGTCATTTATCCAGTCTACTATTTTTTAGGAGAGAATATTCCACCTAGAGAATATTCTCTTCAGTTTTCACTTCAGTTTGACTAGTTGAGTGGAGTCTAGATGCTGCATTGGTTTTATCACCATCCAACATTGGGATCATCACTGTGATAATGCGCACTTGCCTTGGGATCATCACCAGACTGGCACATTACCCTTGATCCCTTGATCTACTCCTCACTACACTTTGTTTAGTTAGTTAACTGAAGATTGTTTGACTAGTTAACTCAGCTAGGTGGAAGTTCACTCGCGTAACTTCCCGAGAGACTAGACTAGGTGGCAGGTCACTCCTGTAACTGTTGGTGTGTGTCTAGATCACTCTAGACCACTATTATGGCTCATTAGTTACTCATGTATCCTATATCTATTGTAAATTATTCACTCTTTGAGTGTGGAATACAGTTAATAGGAGAATTCTTCCATTCTTTCTCTCTTGCTTCTTCTTTCTCAATTTCTCTCTACAAATGTGTGTAGTATTTTCTATCTAGATATATTCTGTGTAGGTTCAACACATTTACATGGTATCAAATCTGATGGACTGCTAAGCAAAAGCTACACCAAATTATTTTTGTAGGTACAAAAGATTGAAGAACGCAGAAAAGATGGAATATATGTTTTAATCACCGATAATACTTCTCATGCCTCATAACTATTTGGAGTGGAAGCCAAAGATTATACTTCTTCTCAGAAGTAGAGGCTTATACCAAATAACCATGGAAATGGAAGTAGATCCTGATTCCACCGATGAGAAAAATGACATTATCAATAGACAAGATATGGCCATAGGATTTATCTTCTTGTCAATTTCTCCATAAATTTTCCACCAAGTATATGAAGAATCATAAGAATCAAATCCAAATGAATTATGGAATATATTGGAGGTTCTATTTGGGAATAAAGAAGATTGTGAAGATTTCATGTAGGAGGTTGAACAGATAGAGCCAGAAGAGAAGCTATCAGAAGATCAAGCCTCTTATTATCAAGAGTCTTCCACAAAAGTATTTGCACAAATTTGTATTCCATTAATTGAAGATGATGTCTACTCTATTTCAGTTTTTTTTTCTAAAATTCACGTGGAAGATATCTAGCATGCATCTCAGTAGTCACATTCAGACATTTTTCTATGCACAATGCATGCATATCAGGAGACAAAAAGGGAGTTGTGCACATCAGACTCAATTATGATATTTTCTGAGCACAATTTGCAGAAAACAATTGTCTATTTTAATTCCTCTCGAGAAAATATCCAATTTCAAAAAACAAATTGTCTGAAACGGAGTCCAGGAAATGAAGTTATGATCATTTTAAAATCAACAAAATTTCAATGTATTTCTGGAAACAGCCGCACGGTTTTCAAAGTTTCATCCAAACCTTATTTAGATCTTCTTCATTACAAGAAGATAAATTGGATATGTGTGGACATTTCAATGGTTCATCTACTTGATCAGATCCATGAATACATATACATATTCAACAAAATCTTCAACGAGCACAAACTTGCACAGTTGCGAGGTCTTCTTGGAGTGAAGGACAAGGTTGCTTAGCAACTACTTTTTGTTCCTTCTCATTTTATTTTTTTATGCATTGTAATTTNGTATCTTTTTTATTTGGGTACCTAACATGGCCTTGTTGTCGAGACCCATTCTTTATTTTTACCTTAGTGATGTTCAGGGGGGGTGTTGGAGTTACTTCACACACACCTATGATTTATTTTTCCTAAAGTTTTTCCTTGTTTATTAGTCATTTATCTAGTCTCCTATTTTTTAGGAGAGAATATTCTCTTCAGTTTTCACTTCAGTTTGACTAGTTGAGTGGAGTCTAGATGCTGAATTGGTTTTGTCACCATCCAACATTGGGATCATCACCATGCTAATGCACACTTTACTTGGGATCATCACTATACCGGTGCATTACCCTATATCCCTTTATCTACTCCTCACTACACTTTATTCAGTCAGTTAACTGAAGATTGGTTGACTAGTTAACTCAGCTAGGTGGCAGTTCACTTGTGTAACTTCCTGAGAGACTAGACTAGGTGGCAGTTCACTCCCATAACTATTGGTATTTGTCTAGATCACTCTATACCACCACTATGGATCATTAGTTACTCATGTATCCTATATCTATTGTAAATATTCACTCTTTGATTGTGGAATACGGTTAATGAGAATTCTTCCATTCTTTCTCTCCTGCTTCTTCTTTCTCAATTTCTCTCTGCAAATGTGTGTAGTATTTTCTAGCTAGATCTATTATGTGCAGGTTCAACACATTTACAGCAACAAGTCTTCTTCCATGACTCAACTTATTAGTGAGCGACTACGTACACCTTGTAACAATTTTTTTCTCAACTCAAATTCTCCTCCTGAACAATAGAACTTAAGTGTGTTTCCACCTACACAGACCTTCTAAGGTCTTCTGCACTTCTTCCCAAACAAAGCTTCAAGTTGTCTCTCCTTAATTTCTGAGTTAAAATAATATGTCATGCAGGCCTTGCAAATACTTAGTACTCTTTGCAAATAAAGGTTCAAGTTATCTCTTCTGAGATCTGATTCGAAATCGACTCTGTCAACTCACTCATGGCAGACAATATGCACTTCTTGCAAATAAAAGTTCAAGTTATCACTTCTGAGCTTCTAATTTGAAAAATACTATCAACGCACTCCTTGCAGACAATATGCACTCCTTGCATAATATCGTGAAGAGAAACAATTGAAATTTATCGAAACTTTGACATATTCATACATTCAACTCTATAAATGCATTCATAACATAAGAACAAGTAAATAACAAAGAATTGAAATTAAACAGAAAGCCTACCATTCATCCATTCAAATAGACACAAAAATAGAAATGCCAGAGATTTGGGATCAATGCTTCATTGTTATATTCATTCAAATGAAAATGCACATGGGCTCATACAATACTGATAAACTCCAACAGTCTCTATGGCAGCTATAGTAACAAAAAATATCAATAGCTATATCAATAACTTCAACAGCCTCATTTTGGCATACAATTCATTTATTTATACAAGAGGGCTCATAGATCTTTTCCCTCTGACTACCTTAGTGCTATTCTATGAATTAAAAGATTTCAACTACTAAGGATTTATTACAATAAATGTTTGAGATAGACAGATAAGAGAAAATGCTTTGAATCTATACTGCAATCTACTACATTAAATAAAATACATCCCCCATTGATCTCATGCGATCGTTCAACCTCCAAACATTTAAGATCGTTTTTAATTACAATCTTTTCCAGATATTACATTGATATCCCAACTTTAAAATTCAAAACACTTCAAAATGCACACTAGGATGTTGAGTTGTCCTCCACTTGCACTTTGTTGATGATGGTCCTGTATCATTCTTTGTGGTGTAGTCCTTCTGAATTCCTACCTTGGATGATCATGATTGAAGCTTCTTTGTTGCTTGAATATAGAAGGTATTATGTATTCATTCCTCTATGATTCTTGTTGACCATGATTCCTTCCTTTGATAACTTCTGCATAACTTTTTTGTTTTGTTTATTTCATCATGGAGCTTGAACCTTTCTCAAAATGAACATTCTTGTATCCTAGTCCAGATTTGTCACTATATGGCCTTTGAATGTTGAGAATGTTTTATAACACTTGAGAAATTTTCAAGTTCTTCCTGAGTTTGTTTACTTCAACTCTCAATGTCATGACTTCCTTTTCAATATTCTCACACTTTTTTCTTTCTTTATCATCTAGATCTACATTACTTCTTCCCTTCTCTTTCCTTCTTCAAATTGAGTTTCCATGGAGATGATTTCTTCTTTGAATGATTTGTTTTTCTTCCTTTCTTTTTTTAGCTCACTTAAAGCACTGATTAATTCCTCCTCAAGATCTACTTCACCTTCTTCTTCTTCGCTTTTAGGAGTTTTTTATTAGTTCCCATAGCCATAAAGAGTACCATTTCAGAGTCACTATCGCTTTCATTATCGTCACCATATCAGGAAATTTCTTCTCTTGAGTAGATATTTTTCTTGAAGAATTTCCTCTTATCACCTTTCCTGTTTCCCTTTTTATATTTATTTAATTCCTTGGCATCATCTTCTTGATCATTATCTGAATTCTTAGCATAAGGACACTTATTTTCAAAATGACCAATTTTACCAAAATTAAAACATTTTAATGGAAGCATGCCTTTGTAATTTTCAGTTCCTCTCTTCAACTTCCTTACGAAGTTGGATATTTCTTCATCCTCATATGAATCATCGCTACAACTGCAATTTTACTTTGACTCAGGATTTTTCTTTTTCTTTTTCTTCTTAAATCCTTTGAAAGATTCTTCTTTCTTGGATGGATTTTTTTGTTCTATTCTCATTTCATAAGATGTAAATTTTCCATGTATCTCATCCATGCTTATCGAAATCAGTTCTTCTCTTTATTCTAGTGCTAAAATATTAGAATCAAATCTCATTGGAAGAGATCTTAGTACCTTTTGAACAATCATATATTCGTCAACTTCTTCTCCCAATCCTTTAATTACATTCACTATTTCATCAATTCGTAAAACGTTAACTGCAATGTCTTCATCTTCCTTGATTTTCAATTGTTCAAATTGACCTATGTAAGTTTGAAGCTTTGCCACTTTGACTTTGACATCTCCTTCATAAAAATTATGAAGTTTTTCCCAAATCTCCTTTGCAAAATCAAAATGCATAACCTTGAGATATACCGAATCAACTAGACCATTCAGGATAGCATATTTAGGCCTCAAATTATTTTGTCTAATTTTCTTCCCATCATTATCTGTTGGTGGAGTGGAAGGCTCTTTGTATCCATCTACTACTGATTGCCAAACATCAAATCCTTGTGCTTGTACATAAGTTTTCATTATTATGCTCTAGAAGGAATAGTTATGTCCATCAAACTGTGGTATTACATTCTTATACGAATTGGTTCTCTCCATGATCTACCTTCTAGTGGTTCAATTGTTTTCTTGAAGGATTGAATTTGATACCAATTGTCGTAATACTAAGAGGTGGTGGTGTTGTTGGGAAATAATACCCTACGGACTAGAAAACTAGGGTCAGACTTGCATGTAGATTTTGACCGTAAAGAAATGACCTTTTAACCTACCACCCAAAACTTAAACCCCTCTTTCAAGACACATGCATGGAAAGGAACTACTAACCTTTTTACTGATGTTTGGTGTAGATCCTCCGTTGCGCTTTTCCCGCTTACTTGCGTTGCTCCTTCCAAAGTTAACCTGCAATCAAGACAAAACACTACGCATGCATGCTATTTTTCTACTAGAGGGTTAGAAATTAAGCATAAATTACACAAATCATAGATAACTCATGCATTGGGATGGGAAAAGTATTCATTTATTATTTTCAAAATGACTCAACTTACAATCAAATTCGAGATCGGCCACTGCTCCTTGATCCTGATCCTGGGCTCCTCCTCTTCTTTTGTCCTCCAACTGCTTTGCGTTAATTCTCCTTAGGCTTGAGGAAAGGCTAAAGGGTTGGGACAAATGGATTTGGCAAATGGGTAGAGTTTCTTCGCTATAGATTTTCCTCCTCCAAATAGTACCCCTACCCCTTCTTTTATAGGCTAGAAGGAGCTAGGGTTTTGGATGAACTCTCGGCCATGCATGGCCGGGAGTTTCAGTTAACTAACCCATAGCTTTTTGTCTCGTCGGCAACTTTCCTATTTTTGAGTTTTGTTAGGTAAACGTGGGTTGTAGTAGGCCTGCTAGCGTTCACATGGATGCAGTACTGGGTTAGGGCGCGTGTACCTTTACCCAAGAGGATTTTCAAAG